>JAEOAD010002805.1:4927500-4982500 GCA_036365145.1 Orientallactaga sibirica | reverse complement strand
TCCATCTCTTTAGCCAATTTCTATTTTTATTTTTATTTTATGAGGCCATGTCTCACTCTATCTCTGGCTAGCATGGAATTCATTCTGCACTCCCTGGCTGGCCTCAGACTCACAGTGATCCTCCTATATCAGCCTCCCCAGTGTTGGGATTAAAGGAATGTGCCACTATGCCCAGCCAAAAACTATAATTTTTTTTTGAAGCCGGTCTCACTTTAGCCCAGGCTGGCCTGGAACTCATTCTTTTGGGGGTCATAGCAGGCCTAGGGTCATTGTTTGAATGTAGATGTTCCAAATGCTTCATTAATTAATTCTTATTTTTTTTTTTCCTGAGGTAGAGTCTCATTCTAGTACAGGCTGACCTGGAATTCACTATGTAGTCCCAGGGTGGCCTTGAACTCATGGCAATCCTCCTACCTCTGCCTCCTGAGTGCTGGGATAAAATGTGTGCGCCACCACACCCAGCTAATTAATTCTTAAAAAAACACACACAGAACTTAAAAACATAGGAGTGAATGTTGCTTCTGGTCTAATTATAAGAAAGTGTGTTGTTAGCAGTGGTATTCAGAGAGATGTCTGTAGATTCCTTCAGTGTGTGATGGCTTATGTTTATTCTCAAGTTGACCGGACCTAGAATCACCTGTGAGGAATTATCTAGATTGGGTTAACTGGGTCAGGAAGGTCCACCTTGACCCATTTCATGGGCTGGGGTCTTGGACTATATACAAAGGAGAGAACAGGCTGAGCAGGGACATTCCTTGCTCTCTGCTTCCTCACTGTGGGCTGAATGTGTCCAGCTCCGATTCAAGCTCTGAGTACCATTGTCCTCCTGGTCAGGATGGACTGTAACCTCAGGCTGTAAGCTCAAGCCAACCCTTCCTTCCTTAAACTGATTTTTGTCAGGTGTCTTGTCCTAGCCATGAGAAGATAACTTAACACACAAAGAAAGTGACTCATTTCAGAGACCAAACACAATCCTCGGAATGAACTTCGTGGAAGTTTTTTCCATAGATACGTTGAAGTATGTGTCCTGGGTGGAAGAGGGGGTCCAGCATGGTTACTGCAATAGAGCTGGCATAGTATGACATTTTAAAACATTGTGATTTTTATTTATTTATTTAGGAGAGAGAGAGAGAAATAGGCAGGGAGAGAGAGAGAGAGAGAGAGAGAGAGAGAGAGAATGGGTTCATCAGGGCCTCCAGCCACTGCAAAGAAACTCCAGATACATGCACCCCCTTGTGCATCTGGCTTATGTGGGTCCTGGGGAATTGAACCTGGGTCCTTTGGCTTTGCAGGCAAGCGCCTTAACTGCTTAGCCATCTCTCTGGCAGCATGGCATTTTTATTTTTATTCATTTATATATTTTTTAGAGAGAAACACAGAGAGACAGAGAGAGAGAGAGGGAGAGGGAGACCGACAGAGAATGGGTGCGCCAGCAGTCTCTCAACTGCTGTGAACGAAATCCAGATGTGTGTGCCCCCTTGTGGGCAAGTGTGGCATTGCGCCCTTGTGTCACTTTGCATCTGGATAAATGTGGGACCTGGAGATTGGAAACACTGGAGATTGGAACCAGCGTTCTTGGGCTTAGGAGGCAGGCACCTTAACCACTAAGCCATCTCTCCAGCCCCAGTATGGCATTTTTAATATTGCATTTCAGTCATGTTTCAACAACTATTTCTGTCCTGTGAGAGCATGTTGAAGAGTAAGAACACATAAGCACACTATATTTATTACAGGTAAACGTTTCCTCCCCAGAGGACTGACCTATCTACCGGTTCTTTAAAAAGGACAGTGATATATTGGGCACTCAAGCTAAGATTGCAGTTCTCAGGTAAAGATCAAGGCATTTGGGAACTAGTTTTTTTTTGTGTCATCATGGGCTTTGCTGCCTCCCATTCTCCTGAAGAGATGAGCGTAAGACAGAAGCAGGAGACAGACTCTCTCACTATGTCTAACCCTCTGCTCCTTTGCCTCCCTTGCGGCATAGACCATGGATATGAAGGAGGGGGCCTGCTCTGTTTCTGACTTCCACCATCCATTTACTAGCTGTAAGAAGAGGAGGATGAAGAGTTAGGAGATTAGTAAAGAGATCATCTATTGACAAGAACATCATCATGCCAAGTCTTGCTCTTCTGGTCAAAGGATTGGGGCAAAGGAAGCTCTCAAAACTTCAAGAGAGCCCCCAGGGGGACTTTGATATAGATTCCCTGCAGCCACAGTGGACTCAAACTTTAACAAGCTAGAGAAGCATACAGCATGTAAGTTCAGGTCTCCCTTTGACCTGCAACCTGCAGAGGGGAGGCCAGTGGCGTTCACGGGGATGGTAGAGGTAGTGAGTGAATGTCCCCATAATGCTAGTCATGTGGAAGAGGGAGCAAGAGTTGAATCAGCATGAGACCGATCAAAAAGGAACTCTTGATAGGGTTTGAGGACCATAGGAGACAGGGGCTGAAAATAGACTGTGGGGCTGCAGAAGCCTTTGAGAGTAAGCAACAGAGATCCTTCTATCCCAAGGTGCAGCAGGAAGTAGACGGGACAGGACCCTGTAGAAGTGTGTGTGTGCGTGTGCGTGTGCGTGTGTGTGTGTGTGTGTGTGTGTGAGAGACCTAGTCTTGTAACTGTTAGTTACTTAGGAGGAAACAGTTCCTGGGCCTGCTCTTATATTCTTTCAGGAGCCAGGATGGAGTGAGGTATTTAGCATGCAGCAAAAATCAAAATGCTGGGCTGGAGGGATGGCTCACCAGTTAGGGCATTTGTCTGCAAAGCCTCAGATCCCAGGTTCGATTCTTCAGAACCCATGTAAACCAGATGCATATGGTGGCACATGTGTCTGGAGTTTGCTTGCAGTGGCTAGAGGACCGGGCATGACCATTCTCTCTCTCTTTGCCTCTTTCTCTCTCTCTCAAATAAATAAATAAACTATTAAAAAATAAAAATGCATTGTAAAGACATTATAAATCGCATGTGTTCAAAGTTCAATGTTCAGTGAGACACGCTACCCCAAGAATCAGTGTTGACAGGAAGTTAGCAGAGGACACTTCCTGGAGGAAATCCATTCTACCCTTCACTTCAGCTGACCGGTTTTGATTAGCCTCTGCCTTAATTGTTCATTGCTTGCTTCCACAAAGTCTGACGGTCAGCTTTCCTGACCACCACATTATACAACCATTCCTCAGAATGTCCTGGGCAGATGTGAGATGTCTTGACTCTGCACACCTCTGTCCTTCTCCTCTTAGGGTCCCTATGACCTCTTTTCAGTTTGAGGTGGAAGGACGGCAAGTGGGTAATAATCTCTAGGCAGTACCATAGCACTCTGGAGTCATTTAATGGAGAAATAGCAAAGTAGATTGTAGCGCTAACAACTTCCTTGAAAAATAAAGGGAAGATCTCGAACATCTCAAGAAGATGCTGAGCGGTGCTGCAGGGTTGGGGAGGGTGTCATAAGGTCTTGTCCCTCAGTGTCTCTTTTTGGCTGTGTTCATCATTTAGCTGCTACATTTTTTCTTTGTTCCTAAGAAACTGTTTTGCCCTTCTGGCAGTGAACAAACCGCCCTGCAGCCAGTGCCAGGAGGGTCAGAGTTAAAGGGGGCTTTCATGATCTGGAAAGGAGCGGTGACCCCCCTCTCTAAGACAGAGGTGAGAGAGGGGACTGCCCGTAAAGTCACAGACAAGATGGACTTGGCAGAAACACTGAACATATATAATTAACAATGTCGAAGTCAGAAGTGCACCAAGCTTGGGATTTACTCGACTTTGCACATGCTTTTCGTGTCTCTCTTTCCCTTTGCTGGGAGCTCAACATGCTCTCTTCCACATATTCCCACATTCAAGGTCAACCTGCTCCACACCTCCCAGCTTCAGTGCTGACAGGCCTTTGACATGCATGCATGCGATCTGCTGCACACCAGCTCAATTTGCCAAGAAAACAGGAGCCGTGGTAGGAATCAGAGTACAAATTGTAACCAGGCAGGTTTTTTTTTTTTTAATCATTTATGAGATTTGGATGGCAAGGAATAAATATATACACTAAATGAGAAGGGAGTGAAAAACCATGCCATTCCCCACCCCCTGCTTTGAGCCTGCAGAACCCGGAGCCAGCAGCTCGGTTTAAATTCCAGCTCCACCTGTCACCAGCTTATGACCTTGGGTCAGTTCTTTTAATCTCCCTGGGCCTCTATATTTGCATCAGTGAGAGAAGTCTAAAAATAATATTTACCTCACAGGGCTGTCGTGAGCTAATATATGAAACAAGCCTCAAAGGTGCTGGCTGCAAGGCAGGCTGGTGCAACGTGTTTGTTGGTGCTATTGCTTCTTCTTTTAAAAAACATTTTATTTACTCCTTTATTTGAGAAGAGAAAAAGAGAGACAGACGAGAGAGAGAGAAAATGGGTGTGCCGGGGCCTCTAGCCACTGCCAATGAACTCCAGATACATATGCCATTTTATGCATCTGGTTGTAAGTGGGTACCGGGGAATAGAACCTGGGTCCTTTGGCTTTGTCAGCAATTGACTTAACAGCTAAGCAGTCTCTCTCTCTAACCATGTTTCTTCCTTTTGAGCAATTCCCTGGGTCTGTGAAAATGTGAGGATTTGAAAGGATAATTTGGTACAAAGTCAGGAGTAGCCCCTCTTCCCCCTGGCTGCTCATTTGTGACTTGCAGCAGTACTGCCTGCATTTCCATTACCACCGCCACCTCTTCTGAGATGCTGGGGACTGAACTCAGGACCACATGCAAGCTAGGCAAGCATTCTACCACTGGAGTATGTTCCCCAGCCCCAAGGTTTAGACAACACTGGTGAGCTGATTGCAATCATGTTGACAAGAACTTGAATCTGTTCACATTTAGTGATGGATTTGTGCTTGCTCATTTACTGATTTGTTTCATGAGAGCATTAGGCAATGAGAAAAATCTGTATAGCTGTTTTTTTCCTTTAAGGAGAATTTATAGCCCTTTGTTAACAGTTGTGTGTCAAATTCAATTGCATCCAAAAAAGGAAAATGAATAAGTATATTGTCTAGGAACATGTTTTGTTTCTGGGCTAAGAAGCTAATGTCTCCAGCCACATCTTGGCCATCCATCTTCTCACTGGGGCTATTGTCATGATACGCCCCCTTTTGCATTGCTTCGCTTTTACCAACACCCTCCTTTGACATTACCTGGCATTATTTTTTCCTGTTGTGCACAAAAGGTTCCTGCTTTAAGCCTAGATTGGACATATATATATATTTTTAGATAGAGCAAGAGCAAGAGAGAGAAAGAGAGAGAGAGGTAATTGGTGTGCCAGGGACTCAGCCACAGCAATCACACTCCAGACACTTGTGCCACCTAGTGGGCACGTGCGACCTTGTGCTTGCCTCACCTTTGTGTGTCTGGCTTTCGTGGGATCTGGAGAGAGATTGAACGTGGGTCCTTAGGCTTCCCAGGCAAGAGCCTTAATTGCTAAGTTATTTCTCCAGACCCATTTTATTTTTTGAGGCAGGATCTCATTCTAGCCCGGGATTACCTGGAACTCAACTCTGTAGCCCCAGCCCCGCCTCAAATTCACAGCAATCCTCCTACCTCAGCCTCTTTAATGCTGATACTAAAGGTGTGGGCCACTACACCAGCTCTAGATTGAACACTTTTTACCTCAAGGCATTCAGTAGATATCTAACAATCGCCTGTGATGACCTGAACACTCTGATTCTATTTTACACCAAAATAGTTTGGAGGGTTATGAATCATACAGGCAGTAATTTTCAGTTTCATTTTGGATGTGTTTTAACCCACAGTGTATTTCTATGTATTTCATCTTGGATAATATTTGACTCACATTAAATTAAATCACTTCTTCATTTGCCCTCTGGGCTTTCTTGAGACAAATGAAGTTATGTGGTCACTTTTTCAAAATAAGAAACCTGACAGCTGATATATTGTCTCAGGTCAATCAACCATTTCACTACAGGGATAATGACCCAATTCCTCTTTTGGTCTTTTCACAGGCTTAAAACAACATGTTCTAACTGTTGGTCTAACGTTGGTTCCATCAGGCCTTTGGATATACTTCGCTAAGCTCATTAGTGGTGGTCCTCTGTCTGGTAACGGAAGAAACCCAGTAACAGATAAGTCATAAGACCTCGAACCCTGAAAAGAGAACTTATCAATTGATCTGGATTGGACATTTACTCCTTTGGATCTTCATTGTTCTCATAGCAAGATTTAGAAATTTATTATTAAGAAGGAAAAAAAAAAAAGAAAACCAAACAAACAACAAGAGCTGGGAAGATGGCTCGATGTACAAAGAACTTCTATGCCAGCATTAAGATCTGAGTTTGATCCTCAGCACTCATGTGAAAGCCCGTTATCCCAGTGGGGCGCGGGGGGAGGCAGAGACAGGCAGATCCCTAGGGCTTACTGGCTAGCTGATCGAGCTGACTCAGTGAGCTCTAGGGTCAGCAAGAGGCACTTGCTGAGCAAATAAGTGGCAGATAGCTAAAGAAGATATCAGAAGATATCAGATGTCAACTTCTGGCCTCTACACCAATGTGCGTGTGCACTCGCACCCTTATGAACACAGACACACACGTACACACACACATATGCAAAACCATAAGGTACTAAAGGTGTGGGCCACCACACCCAACTCGAGATGGAACACTTTTTACTTCAAGGCCTGTGCTGACTGGAATGGTGCAGAGCCCTTGTGGAGGACACTCAATGTCAATCTTCAGCCTCCACATGCACATCTAAATCTGCAAATACAACATGTACCCACACACATACAACACACCTGCCCAGACACCACACACATATACATGCGACAGCAATCCCAAGACCCACACAATCTGTAGGTTTCTTTAGGTTACTGGGGGTATAGATCTATTTTCCAGTCTGCTATCCACTGGCATGCAGGATTACTGACCACTTTCAATGTGGCTAGCCCACACTAAAACATGCAAGTATAGACTAGACTATATTCCAGATTTTAAAGATTAATTCCCAGAAAAAAATACAAAATGCTTTTGAGATATTGAGTTCAATAAAATATATTAAAATGTACTTCACCATTCATTTTTAAAATTTTTGTGCTATGGTTATAGAAAATTTAACATTGCATACATGGCTTGAGTTATGTTAATACCTCACAGAACCCCAGCTTAGACCTTCAAAAGAAAATCGATCTCTAAGACATTTTAAATGTCTGATGAGCAATCTTTTAATCTTAGAATCCTTACACATCTGAAGTCAACTTTTTGAAATGAAAACTCTAATTTATCAAAAAGTGGTAAATTTGAAGGGATGCTCATTTGTCACCAAGTTCTTCGTGTTACTTTGCCATAGAAGTCCTGTGAAAAACACTAAGATGACACTACCCAGCGCTCCAGTTCCCGGGACTGTCTCCACTCTGTCAAGAGAGATGATCAGACAAACAGCCCGTGATGTGCACAGTGAGGGCTTCTGTGTCGAGGCATCCTGACTGAGTTTCCTTCCTCTTTCAATTAAGATTATAGCTTACCAGAAAATACCAATGTTTACATTTTAGAATAGCTTTATGGGTTCTATAAAAATCACAAGTATGTTTTTTTTTTTTTTTGAAAAGGGATTGGTTGAAAAGGAAATATCCCAGGATGCTTTAGTTTGCTGTTCTACATTTCCAATTCTTCCATTTTGAATGTTATTTCTAGCCAGAGACAAAAAGTGCACTTTATTTAAAAATTGCATTATCAGCCTCCTCTTTTAACTTTAAATCTCAGTTAATTTGCATGCTGATCTTCTTAGAACTCCCGAAGCTTTAATCTCGACTATTTTAGACTAAGTAGTAAGTACTTTAGGTTTTAGCTTCAATTTCAATGCTCATACAGATAATTAAATGCATTTTATAATAATCACCATCAAACAGCACAGAATACAGTGGCCATCTATGCAGGAGATGAGGGGAAAAATTCGCAGGAGAAATTTATTGTGTGTGTGTGTGTGTGTGTGTACATGTATGTGTATAAGTGTGTGTGTGGAAGTGAGAGGAAACCTTGAGTGTCCTCCTTTGAAACACCATCCACTTTTTTTTTTTTTTTTTTTTTTTTCAAGGCAGGATCTCACTAGCCCAGGCTGACCTGGAATTCACTCTGTAGTCTCAGGCTTGCACCGAACTCATGGTGATCCTTCTACCTCTGCCTCCCGAGGGCTGGATTAAAGGCCTGCGCCACCACATCTGGCGTACCATCCACTTTTTTTTTTTTTTGAGACAAGGTCTCTCACTGGCCTGGAGTTGTCCAAGAAGGCTAGACTAGCCAGCCAGTGATCCCCAGGGACCCTCATTGCCATCTCCCTGGTACTGAGATATCAAATTTGAGCCACTACTCCTGGCTTTCTCTCTCTCTCTTTTTTTTTTGTTTTGACATTTTGGGTTCTGGGGATTGAAATCAGGTCCTCATGCTTGCAAGGCAAGATGTGCAGAGCCAGTGTTTTTGGGGGCTAAGCTGTGAAGGAAAAGTACCCATCTAAAGGGGGTGTCATTTCACTGAGTGTAGGGTTATACATCCGTAGTCCCAGCTACTGGGGAGGCAGACAGGTAGGATTGCTTGAGCCCAACGTTGCTTTTGAGGCCAGTTTGATCAACATTGTAAGACCCTGTCCCTTCCCTTCCCTTCCCTTCCCTTCCCTTCCCTTCCCTTCCCTTCCCTCCCTTCCCCTCCCTCCCCCTCCTTCCCTTCCTTCCCCCCTTCCTCCTTCTTTTTTTTTTTTTTTTTTTTTTTTTTCTTTTCTTTTTGACCTTTTTATGAAGTGGGATCTCAAATCCTCCTAGCCTCAGGCTGACCTGGAACTCACTATAGGATCTCAATCACCCAGGCTGGCTCACTATGAACTCACAGTGATCCTCCTAAGATTAAAGGCATGTGCCACCATGCCCAGAGAGAATGGTAGAGAAAATACCAGGATCTCTAGCCACTGCAAATGAACTCCAGATGCATTTGCCACCTTGTGCATCTAGTTCTATGTGGGCACTGGGGAATCAGACTTAGGTCATTAGTCTTCATGGGCAAGCGCCTTAACCACTGAGCCATGTCTCTAGCCCAAGACTGTGAAATGAAATAATGAAATAAAATGACATAAAAAGATGTCATTTATAACTAAATGCTACTTCCGTGGGAAAGCAGACTGCTTCACAGGCTGTGGGCAGGTCAGAGGCTCAAGTGCCTTTCATGTACCCAGCACGTATAAACTGGGTGGCGGCTACATTGCACCCACTTCTCACAGTGTCCATGCAGTTGCTTCTCTCACCTCCCCCGCCCCCCACCTTCAGAGACTCAGATCACTCTTATCCTGCCTGGAGGCAACTGGGTTCTGTGTGCTCTGGGGTCATAGGCAAGAGTGTGGACACACAGAACCAGGTCTGCCATCTGCCTGTGTGGGTGCTGGAAAGAATAAGCTTTGTAAGACCAGCCAGGCATGACTGTTCAACATGGCAGTGATATACTCGATTTATTTATTTTTCTCCAACTCCCAGGAGGCAATGACCCTGTTGGCTATGGCTCTTTGAAACACAGAACTTACTGTTAGCAGTAAAGATGGCTTCTCCTTCCTGGGGCATGGGGTCTGTGTCCTGAACCACCTGTAAGGCCCCCACCGTCCGGACAGCAGGGTCCAAAGTGACTGAGCTTTCATTTACTGTTGTGTCGCTGGCACCGGTGATCTGGTTGGTAGGTGGGCCCCCTATCGAGCCCTCAAAGTCGGTGGGTAAGTCGTCCATGCAGTCTGCATTGGGCTGAGGGAGGCAGAAAAGGAGTGAACTTTAGAGCACATCCTCACTTTAGAACCGAGCTGTCCACAGCCTAATATTTTGTCCAAATGAAAAATTAAGTGTTTTTGTTCTGTTTTACTTTTGAGCCACTTTATTTCAAATCTGTTTGCATAGAGTTTTCTTTAACATGAAAAGAGCTTGTAAAATTTCTCCCAAAGGGTTCCTTAAAGTTTTTGATTTCAGAAGTTGTACGATCTCTTTGTTTAAATAATTAGATAGGAGGAATGCATGCTATTTACTTGTAAAGATAGAACTTCTTTTTATATAGAGCATGTACCTGCCTGTATAGGACAGAGGTGACAGCTTGGTAATTATCCCCAGATATCAACAATGCATTGTTTACAAACATACGAAGGATATGAAAGTGGGAGGGGAGTGAGAGCTGCCTCAGTGCAAACGGTCCACTGAAGAAAGATACATACATATAAACCAATATATACACAAGCACAGGGTAAAGCTACTTTTTTTTTTTTTTAAGTCAAAAACCAACTGTAGAAAAACATTTCTAAGTACTTAACATGAGTGTGGTGGTTTGAATGTAAAATGACCCCCATAGACTCATGTATTTTGAATTCCTGATCCCCAGTTGGTGGCTCCTTTCAAGTTTGTGGAGCCTTTAGTAGGTGGAGCCTTGTTGAAAGGAGTGTATGTCACTGGGCACTGGCCATGAGGTGTTGGAACCCAGCTCCATTGTCTCTCCCTGCTTCCTCTTTGCTGATGTGAAGATGTGACACAGGCTTCCTGCTCAGGACTGACATGCTTTCCTTAAAACTGTAAGCCAAACAAAACAAAACAAAACAAAACAAAACAAAACAAAACAAACCTTATTTCTGTCTTCAAACTGTCCCAGCAAAGACAAAGTAATTGATACAAACATTAAACAACTTTGCTTTTTTCTTTCTTTTTTTCTTTTTTTCTTTTTTTCTTTCTTTCTTTCTCCTTCCTTTTTCTTTCTTCCTTTCTTTCTTTCTTTCTTTCTTTCTTTCTTTCTTTCTTTCTTTCTTTCTTTCTTTCTTTCGAGACAGGGTTTTTATGTGTAGCACTGGAGCTCACTAGATAGACCAATTTGACCTCATGCAGCAATCCTCCTGCCTCTGCCTCCTGGGTGCTTAAATTATAGACATGTATCACCACACGCAGTTTTAGACAAATCCTTTACATTAAAATCTTAGAATCATCTTGTTCATTCACTCCCTTCCTTACAGGACTCTTTCCTTTTATTTTATGGCTGGCTGCTCCCCTTGAACAACACAGCAGTAGCTGTGGCCAGCTTTGCAAGGCAGGCCATTTTGGAGGACTCCTATATATACTATTAGACAGTGTTAACACTGTGCAATTCTCAGTCTTTGGTATTAGTTCTATTAGTTTAAAGTGATGTGAATATATTTTTCTTTTTGTCCATAAACAACTTCTAAAATTATTTTCAGTGGTTCTGTCTTTACTTGGAATTATGAAAGTATTTTTTTGTTGTTTTGTTTTGTTTTGTTTTGCTTTTTTGAGACTAGGTTTTCCTATGTGGATCTGACTGGCCTAGCATTTTCTATGAAGTCCAGGATGGTCTTGAACTTGGGAGACTCCTCAGCTTCATGAGCTCTACTGGGATTATAGGCATATGACACCATGATAGTGATGAAAATGATTTTTAACAGGTGGTAGAGGAAGGTCACGGTCTTAGATAATATTAAGAACAGCTGTGAGGCCTTTTGTTTTATTATTACTCTGTTAGTGTAATATTGTAGTGTTATATTTAAAGCTCATAAAAAGAGAAACCCTGTAACCCACAGACTCATGGGGACCCAGAAGAAGGAGGACCCAAGTGCGGGGCTCTTTGCTACTTTCCTGCCCTTCATCTGTGTGTGACCAGTCTCCCAAGGGCCATGCTTGTCCCTCCCTCCAATAGTCAGCGACCTGGAAGTCTCCATCCTCCCATAATTTCTCATGCTCAGCTCCTGACTTTCTCCTTCTCCCCTTTTTGCCTTCACTCTCCCTGTTGGCAGTGAGGCAGTTCATTAAAAAAAATTCCACTTGTCAAGAGTAAATACAGAATGACCAATTCACCAAATATACTAATTTGATCTATTTTGGTTTTTGGACTGGAGCAATAGGTTCAGCAACATTATATCCTCACTACTACACTCTCTATTTCCTTCTGTTACTTCCTGTTCTTTGGTTTGTTTCAGTCTGAATTCTGTCACTGGAGTGCCATTAACAACCACTACCACCCCCACCCCCATCAGTATGATTCCTCTCTTTTTGTAAGGCATGAATTTTAAGCTCAATGTGACAAAAACATACATTGTACTATCTACAGCTTGGCTCAGTATATTTTTCTGGCCCCACTACCCATCTTTGAAAATAGAACACGGCGGTGTTCCCTCCTCTCTGTGCTGAAGCTGATACCACCCCTTTACTCAGGGTCACATTTGTCCCAATCACCCTCGCATCCCCACCTCCCGGTCTCAGACCAACACACGGTGAATTCCTAACACCCCCTTAATTCCAAGACCAACATCACCACTTCTCAGGAGGGTTCCCTTATGTATGGCACAATGCAGGTCGGGCCCTAGCCAGACTGCATGCCAGAAGAAACCAGGAAGTGGCTTCTGTAGATGCAGCGTCTTGCACAGGCCTGGCGTGACAACAGCTACAGTCCCATGCTCGCGAGAAACCTGCTGTGAGATGATCTGTCTGGAGACAGGATGTCATTGGTCACAAGAAGGGGACCACCCCATACAATGATTGGCCAGCCAAACCCTTTAAACCTCCTATACTTCTTGAATAAAAGAGTTTGCAGAAGCTTGCCCTCTGCCTGCTTTCACCCAACTCCCGGAGTCTGTGTCTTGACTCCTCACCTCTCACCCCAACTCAGCAGAGACCCTGCCGTCCCTCCTGGGCTGGCCCTAGGAGGGACCCCAACACCCTTGCACATAGGATCTTTGGTCCTTTGGCACTATACATGGCACTTCTGTTTGACATAGTCACTTGCTAATGTTTTTAATCTCCTCCCACGAGCCCATAAGCATTGTGATGAGAAGCAACCCCATCATATTGATCTTGAATTTTGAGCTACCACATCATGCCTTAAACAGTGATTAAGTGCTCAGTAAATGCTGATTTGAATATTTTATCTCAGATTTCTGCTATGAGAACACGGGCATATAAATATCCCATGATTAATCATAGGAGGATCTGAGAAAATGTTTTAAGAATTGTAAAATTCTGTGCAAAAGTAAGACAGGGTAAGTAGAGATATTTACTAAGCAAAAGCAACTATGGGTGGGTCATTGGGGACCATCACAAGATGGGTACTGCTATTCTTACAACCATCAACCAAATGCATTTATGTGCAATCACAGCTGATTCACTTTCAGATATATTGATCCTGGATGGTGACATTATTCTTTCATTTTATGTGTTTCTCAATTTTGATGCAGTACCTTTCAGAGAAGTGCTTAGTTTATGGTTCAGCAAAAACAGTTCTTTATCCCTAACAGAGAGCAGAGAAAAGAGCTACTTAGCTCAGCAAGATTGCCAATGGCAGCAAACATAAATAATTTCATTTGGACATAACTTTTTTTTTTCTAGGTAGGGTCTCACCAGATCACCTTTCCAGAGCCTCATGGCTTATCAGAGTTGTCTGAAAAAAAAAAACACCCAAATTTATACATCATGGGGCTATAGAGATAGCCCAATGGTTAAGATGTTTGCCTGCAAAGCCAGATGCACAGAGCGATGCATGCATCTGGATTTTGTTTGCAGGGGCTAGAGGACCTGGCACTTCCATTCTCTCTTGCTGTTTCTCTTCTCTCCTGGTGTGCATTTTTGCTCGCTTTCTCTCTCTGCCTCTCTCTGCTTGCAGACAAACAAACAACCAAATAAATAAATAAAATAGTTTTAAAAGAGTCACAATCATGCTTGTGGGCTCGTGGGAGGAGATTAAAAACATTAGCAAGTGACTATGTCAAACAGAAGTGTCATGTTTAGTGCCAAAGGACCAAAGATCCTATATGGTGTTGGGGTCCCTCCTAGGGCCAGCCCAGGAGGGATGGCAGGGTCTCTGCCAAGTTGGGGGTGAGAGGCGCGGAGTCAAGACACAGACTCCAGGAGTTGGGTGGAAGCAGGCAGAGGGCGAGCTACTGCAAACTCGTTTGCAGGGGCTAGAGGACCTGGCACTTCCATTCTCTCTCTCTGTTTCTCTTCTCTCCTGGTGTGCATTTTTGCTCTCTCTCTCTCTCTCTCTCTCTCTCTCTCTGCCTCTCTCTGCTTGCAAACAAACAAACAACCAAATAAATAAATAAAATAGTTTAAAAAGAGTCACAATCATGCTGTTTAAAGAAATGTCAAGTGCTATCTGCCAATGAACACTGTTCAGGTATTGCGATTCAGGTTAGCAAGGCGAACTCTTCAAATGAATCAACTGCCATCAGTTAGAAACTTGTGAATGCACAGCTGCATAGGTTTTTCTATTCAATGTGGTTACCATCCAAATTCAGATCCGGGCTTCAGTGACAGCAGGAGGTGTTTGCTGGCCCATGAGAAACCTGGGCTTGATGGTGGCTCAGAGGGGGATTCATAGGAAGCATGCTGCTGCCAAGAGAGACCCACTCCTGGACAGGGGAGGCTAAGGCAGTATGGTATAGACAATGGATAAAAACACTTCTCATATGAATCCTTCCTTCCCCTCTTTAGTTAATGGTGAGGTTTCTCCTGGGCAAGTGTAATGGGAGTTTCCTGAACCACAAAATATGCTCTCATTCTTCAACCCATTACAGAGAAGTCACAAAATGAAAATAGCCCCAATTCTTGACTTTGGATTTATTTGCATAGAGCACAGAAGGCACATGGACAGTGTGTTAAAACAACCCGAAACTACAAATAAAAATAAAAATATTGGGCTGGAGAGATGGCTTAGCGGTTAAGGTGCCTGCCTGCAAAGCCTAAGAACACTCATTTGATTCTCCAGGTCCCATGTTTAGCCTGACGCAAAAGTGACGCAAGCATGCAATGTCGCACATGGGCACAAGGGGGTGCACACGTCTGGAGTTCGTTCATCGCGGCTGAGAGGCCGCTGGCATGCCCATTCTCTCTCTCAAATTAAAAACAAATATCTATACTATCTGAATTTGAATAGCCTAGTGGGTCAGAATCATAATAACAAGTCTCTTGTGAGTTGACATTGCTCCAAAAAGAATCAATGTAGTTCATCAATATGACTCAGCCTCGCAGTCTTCAAAATGCAGAAGGGCTATAAATCATAAATGTCCCGAGAACTCTGCCCATGTAAGGGATGCGGAGAAGAGCCAGTGGTATCAGTCATCTGAGAACGTTGGGCTCTTCTCTTGGTTCTTAAATAAGAAATCCTGGGCTGTAGAGATGGCTTAATGGGTAAGGAGCTTGCCTGCAAAGCCTGAGGACCCAGGTTCCATTCCCTAGCACCTATATAAACCAGATGCCCAAGGTGATGCCTGCCTCTGGAGTTTGTTTACATAGGCTAGAGGCCCTGGCACACCCAATCCCTCTATCTGCCCCCTTTTTTTTCTTTCTCAAATAAAAAGTAAATAAATAAAATATAGAAAAAAAGTTTTCTATAAGAAATCCTGAGCCCAACATAGTGTACACTTGTAATCCTAGCACTCCAGGAAAGCTGAGGCAGAAAGATTCTGAGTTTGAGTCCAGCCTGGGTTACATAGGGAGACCTGTATAAAAAATAAAATAAATAAAATAAAATAAAACAAAGGAAAACAAAACAAAATGGTGGATAGAGTTGAGGAAAAAATAAGACTTTTTGGTGTGTGTGTGTGGTTGATGGTGATGATAGGTGTGTGTGCTCATGTGTGTGAGCACTGGTGCTATGAGATCGGGGACAAGTTAAGGTTTCAATCTTTGCTTTTCCCCTTTGTTTAGAGGCAGAGTCTCCTTGTTCACTGCTGTGTTTGCTAGGCTAGCTGGCCTGTGAGCTTCCAGGCGGTTCTCCTGCTCACTGTAGGCACTCTGTGGATATACATTCCTTTGATACAGTGTCCAGGTTTACATGGTTCCTGGGGACTAAACTCAGGTACTCATGCATACACGGCAGGCATTTCATCCACTGAGCCATTTCTCTGGTTCTCTTGAGACTATTTCTTCAGGTTGCATAAAAGGGATTTCAGTATCAAAGGTTTTTCCAAGTTAAGAAAACTGTGTTTAAAAGGGAGGGTGGGGGAAAAGTATTATGATCATGGTATACTGTTCATATTTATGGACATTGTCAAAAAAGTTTTTCTTTTAAAAGCAAACTGTGTCCAATCACGTACAGTTTTAAGAAAGAAACAGAAATTATCTTGGTGTATTGCAGGCATATGCTCCCCAAGACAGAAGGATGGGATGGAGTTGTGCCCTCAGTTCCTCCCAAACCCTGACTTTGTCTTTTCCTAGGACAAAAACAGAAGTGCCCCAGAAGGCAGGAGGTGGCCATATGTCTTGGTATGTCTTGTTCTCCACGGGATGTTCTGTTCTATGGGGTGAGCCTGAGAGCGTGTCATAATCTCTTCAGCTTGCTTTTCCTAGTCCTTGCCATAGCCTAGGGATGCTACCCATGTTTATTTTCCTGGGACTCAAATGTGCTAAGTCCAATCCTACCCAGACTGGTTAGGCACCCAAGTGCAGCCAGAGTGTCCAACTGATAAAAAGTAAAACATGATTTAGTTTGGAAATGAGCCAAAAGGCCACTCCGTATTTCTATTTTAGAAACAATTACCATCCATATCCGAAATTTAACTACTAGGAACTTCTGGGGAAATGCTACTTCCATGAGAGAAATTTGGATTCATATATGATTTTGTACGAAAGTTAATATGGATTAGGGGTGTCACTGGCTTCTCTATCCAGACCAGAGAGTGGAGGGGTTGACAGGGAGGTTGTGTATACAGCCTGAGCAATAGGAAGCAGGTCAAATGATACAAATGTCTCCTTTAATTATAAAACCTTCAAAGATTTTTGGAGACCAAAGACACACACACATACGTGCATGTACACACATGTTTGCGAATACACATATCAGTGAACACAAACATGCAGGAGTACTCCTGCATGCACATGAGCACATTACATACACATGGGGTCACATCCAGGCACACATGTGAACACACACAGATCTGAGCACACACCTGCAGTGTATAAGCACTCACACGTGGGAGCACACACATGTACACATGCAAGCACACATTCAGGCCCATACACATACGCACACACAAGCAAAATGTGTTTCCTTTAAAAAAAAAAAAAACAGCTGTAGCCAGAAACGTGAAAAGCACAAAATCTTAGTCTGATGTTTTAGTCACCAGTATTTTGTGGAGCTATTTTATTTTGCTAACGTTTCACATTCACTTTCATTAATTTTCACCTTGAGTGTATTAAACTCTCGCAGCTCTGAAGTGAAAATTTAACGCATCGTCTCTAAATGCAGCTCAAAGCTCTAGTCCGTCAAATAGATTTGTGTTCTGCAAACAGGTGCCACGGAGGCAGCTGGTGCAGGGCAGAAAAACCCAGCCAATGTGTGTCTTCAGCAAGCATGTGGGGCTCCCTTTGTGACTGGGCTCCTCCGATACTCTTAATTAGCCCTTTGGGGTAAAAGAGAACTTTGATATGTGATCTGATGCTCCTTCCCTGGCGTCTTGGGACTGTCAGTGTTCTCTTTATTCTCTGCCTTGGCAGTGATGAGTGACAATGAGCCGGCGTCAGCAGAGCAGAGTTGGGAAGTGTGAAGGCTGATTTCTGGATTCTGCTTGGAGGGCCTGATTGTTTTTTTTTTTTTTTTCTCCTCATGTCTCCCGTGCACTCCTCTGATTTGGTGGTCTGGCTTTTTTCCTGCCCTCTTCTGCTCAGGGGGAAAACAAACGGCAGCTGGTGTCTTCAGCAGCCACCGCTTGCAGAGTCACTTGCTTTAGCCATGGGAAAGGCTTTTCCCAGAGCACCCAGCCAGCTGGCAGGATTCTGCGTTGTAGGGCGGGGGGGATACGGGACACTAAACATGTGGCTGTGGAAGCTGGATGTCAGGCAGGGCTAGACTGAAATGGCTCTGGCTCTGACTTCCTGTTTACTCAAGGTCGCCACAGAGATGCAAGCTTAGCAGAAGCTTTGAGTTCCATTCTTGGCCCTGACCCTCCCCTCCCGTTGCTGGGGAGAAACCCTTCTTGTTGAGATCTAGGTGATGGGGAGGCAGCACCCAGAATGTGGCATGAGGGCCCCCTGGGCGATGGAGCAGGGGTGATAACAAACTGCTGGTGTTGTACATGATCTTGGAAGGGAGGCCTATGAGCTCTGCAAGCAGGACCTTGATACACAGGCACATACAGTGGACATGGTCAAAGGGCTGTGATGTGCTCAGACTGAGACAAGGGGAGAGGAGACATGTTGTCAGACATGTTGCCATTCTTTTGGGTGTCATTGATGAAGCTGCTGCTGAGATTGGGGGAAACACAGAAAATTGAGATAAGATGTTTTCTCCCTGCCTTGGGATAATGCAGAAAGACAGACTGGACAGTGCTGTAGGCTGTGCTGCGCTGTGCTTACCGGGATCCCTAGGGCTTTAAGAATGTTCATCTTGCACATGGGGCAGGTGCGATGGTCTAGAAGCCAGGGGTCAACACAGGACTTGTGGAAAAGATGCCTGCAACGAGAACCATGTGTCTTAGAGTGGTGGCAAGTGAGAGACTCTGGTCTGCTATAACCCTGTGACCCGCCCAAGGTCACTCACATGCTCAACGAACTAGTAAAGACCCCTGTGCCAAAATGCTTCCCCACTCCACCTTGTGGTGATAGACCCCCCCACCCCCCGCCAAATCTGCTTGGGTCCAAAGAATGCCCTTTAGGATTTGCAACTGATTCTTCCACGTTTGAGAAAATGCAGAGAATGTTGAGAGAGAGAGATTCTTTTCTTCCTCATTAGGAAAGATGTTCAAAGGCAAGGATGCAAGGGGACCTTGTAGGATGATGCCATAAAGGCTATTTTTAATTATTTTATTTATTTTTGGAGAGAGACACAGAGAGAGACAGACAGAGAGGGAGAGGGAGACAGATAGAGATGGCGCACCAGCAGCCTCTCAGCTGATGAGAATGAAATCCATCGCCCCCTTGTGGTCAAGTGCGGCATTGCGCCCTTGCATCACTTTGCATCTGCCTAAACGTGGGACCTGGAGATTGGAACCGGTTTTCTTAGGCTTAGCGGGCAGGCCCTAACTGCTAAGCCATCTCTCCAGCTCCATAAAGGCTATTTTTTAAAAAATTATACACACACACACACACACACACACACACAAACACACACACATATAAAGAGGGAGAGAGAGAGAATTGGTACACCAGGGCCTAACATGAACTCTAGACACATACGTATCACCTTGTGCATCTGGCTTATGTGGGTACTGGGGAATTGAACCTGGGTCTTTTGGCTTGGCAGGCAAGCACCTTAACCACTAAACCATCTCTCCAGCCCCCTGTTTTTGAAAATCCCAAATTTCCTTTGCCACCATCTAAGGACAATTACAAAGTAAAGAGTGATGTACGTTAGTATTTGGGGCCCCTCACAAGAGGAAAGAGGGAGCTCTTGGAAGCACTTGCTCACATAAAGATTGGCCATTTTAAGTTGTGTGGGCTGCTGCTTGTCAACTCGGAAGCCAGAAGGAAAGTCTCTGGTTTCACTGGAGCTGAATGTGACTGTGCACAGCTGCTGTGTTCAGTGTATTGCCAATCTCAAGTGTCAGGGGCTGTGGGCCTTCGCTGGCTAGGCAGGGGAAGGGGACACAAAGATAGCTTTCTAACTGAACTTCCAACTTGGTCATCTTGGAGTCACCATAAAACCCCAGATGACGGGCTGGAGAGATGGCTTAGGGTTAAGGCGCCTGCCTCCTAAGCCTAAGAACGCTGGTTCCAATCTCCAGGTCCCACGTTTAGCCAGATGCAGTGACGCAAGGGCGCAATGCCGCACTTGACCACAAGGGGGCATAGGCATCTGGATTTTGTTCACAGCAGCTGAGACACTGCTGGCGTGCCCATCTCTGTCTTCCTCTCTCTCTCTCTCTCTCTCTCTCTCTCTCTCTCTCTCTCTGTCTCTCTCCAAAATAAAATGGAAAAAATTAAAACAAACAAACAAACAAAAACCCAGATGATGAGTAGAAGCAGCCAGAATGTCCCACCTGGGGCAAAAAGAGTGAGCACTTCCTGTTTACAGCAGAAGGGCTTCCTCAGGACATCCCATCCTGCCTGTCACTCTCTCACCAACCGGGTACTTTTTTGTTCTTTTGTACTCAAACTTCATTTGCTTTGGGTTAGAGGACTTTGGGCTCAGATCCTTAAAAATGATTCATGAATTAGAGGAGAGTTCAGGAAGTAAAATCTGTTTTTTTTTGTTTTTTGTTTTCGAGGTAGGGTCTCACTTTAGCTCAGGCTGACCTGGAATACACTATGTAGTCTCAGGGTGGCCTCAAACTCATGGTGATCCTCCTACCTCTGCCTCCCAAGTGCTAGGATTAAAGGCGTTCGCCACCACGCCTGTCGGAAGTAAAATCTTTTAAACGGAAATTCAGAAGAACTCACGCCATGGATGTGATATAGAGGATGCGGTTAGATTGATGATTAAAGTAGGAAAGTGACAACCAGGAAGCTGTGTTTCTCACTCATTGTTCAGGATGTCCTGCTCTGATGTATATCTCATTCATTCATTCCTTTATCCATCTTTTTTCAGTCAGTATTTATGACAAGAATTGTGTTCAATACATAGAATTACTGCCTAGCACGATGGTGATCTGGCTCCTAGCCTTAGGAAGCATAACAGGAAACATAATGTTAATAAAATAATGTATACATAGACAATTTGGTGACAACTTGGTGTTGACTATTGCAGAGTATCACATTAGGACAGGAAGCTTAGGGGCAGCAGGCCTTATAACGGGGAGATGTATTAGAGTCCAAGTGGGCGAAAAATTTCACTGAGAAATCGCACATATGGGAGTTGAGTTGTGTTCAGGAAAGGGAGAGAGGGAAGAAGAATGTTCTAGCAGAATGAACAATGCATGCAAGTAGCTCATGCAGCAGACCTGAGCTGGGCATTGGAAGGTTTCCAGCCTCAGGGCAGCAGAGTGATGGTGATAGCTCTCTGTAGCTTCCACTGGTAACAGATGTGGGTGTCTGACAGCTACGTTGGATGGAGTTTCTCCCTGAATCCCCTACCCCCAGAAAGCAAAGCTGATCGCCCTATCTTCAGATGCCATTCTCAGGAACGTTTCCATGCATTAAGCTGTGTACCAACTTGTGCTAATTCTGGGATGAGTCAAACATTCTGGTTCCTTTGATTATTCCAGGGAGCAGGTCTCATTTGTTTAGGCACAAATGTGGGAATCCCAGCAGTGGGTGTGTATGGCACAATGCAAGTCGGGCCCTAGCCAGACCGCATGCCAGAAGAAACCAGGAAGTGGCTTCCGTGATGTGGCATCCTGCACAGGCCTGGCATGACAACAGCTACAGTCTCATGCATGCGAGAAACCTGCTGCGAGATGATCTGTCCAGAGACAGGCTATCATTGGTCACAAGAAGGGGACCACCCCATACAATGATTGGCCAGCCAAACCCTTTAAACCCCCTACACTTCCTTGAATAAACGAGTTTGCAGCAGCTTGCCCTCTGCCTGCTTCCACCCAACTCCTGGAGTCTGTGTTGTGACTCTGCGCCTTTCTCCCCCTACTCGGCCGGGATCTTGCCGTCCCTCCTGGGCTGGCCCTAGGAGGGACCCCAACAGAGTGGACCAATTATTAGCTCTTTTTAACACTTAGATAAGTTGCTTAATATCCTCAGCCCTCAGTGGGATCATCTGTAAAGTGGGGTTAGATATTTTCAAGCACCGAAGGCTTTCTCTGAGTCACCAATCAATACAAGCCAGCAGTTATAGGGACCCCATTTTATTTCTGTATTTCATTGTTTCCATGTGTTAATTCTGCACTGCTATGTTACCCAGGGTTACCCAGGGTTCAACAAACACTGATAGAGGTGTTGCTATGAAGGCATTGGATCATTAAGAAAAGGAGATTGTCTTAAATAATCTAGGTAGATCTTATCCAGGTACTCTAAAGGCTTTTAGAGCAAAGCTGTTTTCCTAAGGAGAAGTTCTTTCTGGAGACTTTAGCATCAGCTCCTGTCCCAAATTTTCTAACTCCTCAGCCCATCTTTCATACTTACTTCAGATCTGCACACCACATATCCATGCAAGCCACTTTCTTGGAGTCTTAATCTATCTCTCTTTCATCTCTATTATTTCTATTTCATCTCTTATTTCTACCTTTCTGTATCTCCCACTTGTTCTGTTTCTCCATGGAACCTGACCCACTCATCTTTCAATGAACATACAAGTTCATTTAAGATGGCTTCCCTGGCACACTTAATGGTCACATAACTTTAGCTGTGTGAGTAGGTAGTTATCTATCCTAGGGCCTATCTAGGTCTCTTTCCTGCCTGCATTTGGTCACCCACTCTCTTTCACTCTCTCTTCTGAAGCTTCTATCCCATTCATCGCTTTGTTTCTTTTTTTTTTTTTCCAGCGAGGCTCCCTAATTCATCACTTCATTCTCTTTCTCTTCTCATTACTGCAATAGCATCTGAACCCTCTCTGTTCTGTCAGGCCTTTCCTGTTCTCTTCATCCCACTCACTGTTGCCAGATTTATCACCCAAAAATAGAGCGCGAGTTACGTCACTCCCTGTTCTATTCTGTTCTGTGCTAGGAGCTGGGTACAAAGATGAATAAGACGAGGTCCCTCCCTTCAAGGTGGCAGCACAGTCCTCCATCAGGTCTTTGTCACCCACAGTGCACAGACCACTGAAATCTCGCCCTCTTGGACTCGCTGTATTCTGGCTTTTTGATCTGTGAAAAGTTACCTTAGCTCTGGGATACTCCATTCTAATTGGGGACTATCATAGAAATGAGGATTGCAAGTGAATGGGAGGAGAGAGAAAGAAAGAGAGAGACTCTAACTAATGAATACTACTCGGATAAGTAGTTCCCCCAAAGGTTAAGAGACAAGTCCTGCAGGATGTCGAAATGCACACGTCTATCATCCAGTAGTCAGGAAGCCGAGGCCAAGTTCAAGGCTAGGCTGGGCTACATATATATCAAGACTCTGTCTCAAAAAGTCCCAAACAAAATCATAAAACAGAATACCAACCAGCACCGCCACAACAAAACACAAGTCCTGGTACAAAACACAAGTCCTGGTAACATCTTTTTTTTTAATTTTTTTGTTTTTTTTAAACTACCACTAATCTTATTAATACCACTCTATAACATCTTAGTTTTGACATTGCACAATTATGAATTTTACTCCTCAGTCATAAGTTCTAGTCGGGTTTGGTCGTGCCTACCTTTAGTCACAACATTTGGAATGTGGAGGCAGGAGGACTGCTCCAAGTTTGGGGCTAGCCTGCTTTACATAGTGTGTTCCAGAACAATCAGGACTTCTAAGACCTTGTCTCAAAAATGCCACAAACAACAGAAATCATTTACAGTATAGGTAAAAAAAAGAGAGACTAATGGAGAGAGGGAGGGGATATGATGGAGACTGGAGTTCTAAAACTAAAAACATGTTAAGTGCCAAAACAAAAAAAAAAGAAAAGAAGAAAAAACAAAAAAAAAGGACAGAAATAGCATTTATAAGGTGGCCATACTTACTATTTATTAACTAACATTGGCTTATTTCTATCACTACTATTCTTGTACCACATTTCTTGTATCAAATATGAAAACTATATCCTTATAACTGGGATTGTAGAACAATTTTACTCTCCTAACTGGAAAAAAGAACCCCATAAAATAGCCAGACTAGAGCCAGGCGTGGTGGCGCACGCCTTTAATCCCAGCACTCAGGAGGCAGAGGTAGGAGGATCACTGTGAGTTCAAGGCCACCCTGAGAAGACATAGTAAATTCCAGGTCAGCCTGGACTAGAGAGTGAGACTCTACTTCAATATCTATCTATCTATCTATCTATCTATCTATCTATCTATCTATCTATCTATGATAACCAGACTAAATAAAAGAATAAGGAAATAATCTGGAGGTGAGTGGAATACACCAGAGGTCTAGCAAACATCTGTGAGGCAATGCTCATTCCAACTCATCTTATGAATGACTCACTGCAGTGTCAAGTTTCTTCCCATATTTTAAATATTTTATTTTTATTTATTTATTTATTTGAGAGAGAGAGATACAGAACTAGGCAGGAAGAGAGAGAGAGAATGGGTGTGCCAGGGCCTCTAGCCACTGCAAACGAACTTCAGATGCATGTGCCTCCTTATGCATCTGGCTTACGTGGGTCCTGGAGAATCGAGCCTCGAACCAGGATCCTTAGGCTTCACAGGCAAGCGTTTAACCACTAAGCCATCTCTCCAGCCCTCTTCCCATATTTTAACATGTGCTGCACGAGAGAAGATGCACAGAGCGTCTTAGCCATGCTGACAGATTGGAATATATCAAAGCATTGATCCGAGTTGGATGTCTTCTTATTCACCAGAAGGGAGGAAACGTTTCTGGAAGCGTTCATAAGGTACCTGACAAGCAAGGATGCATAAACTGTGCAGTGCTGCCGAGATGAGTATGAATGGTAAGTTCTAATGGTAATGCAAGCTACACTCATTTGCACACTCATTGATTTTGTTTGTCATTGCTCTTTTACCCACGTGTAAGAGTCCCAGTTCCATGACATGATCTTTACTTTCTCTTGGAGAAGAAAGGGAGCCATTCTGTTTTTCTACCTGAATCACTTCTATAGACTTGGTCGACCCTACCACCCTGCACTTGGGACTAGGCTTCTGTGGTTTTGACACCAATGCAAGCTGTTTCACTCCCTTTAGAGAAATGCTTATTAAACAATGTGATTCTGCCAGGCCTGGTGGTGCACACCTTTGATTGCAGCATTAGGGAGGAAGAGGTAGGAGGATCACTATGAGTTCAAGGCCACCTTGAGACTACAGAGTGAATTTCAGGAAAGCCTGGACTACAGCAAAACCTTACCTCAAAAAAAAAAATGTGATTCTGGGCTGGAGAGATGACTCAATGGTTAAAGTGTTTGCCTGCAAAGCCTAATGGCCTGGGTTTAATTCCCCAGCACCCATGTAAGCCAAATGCACAAAGTGATGAATGCGTCTGGAGTTTGCAGTGGCTAGAGGCCCTGGTGTGCCAGTTCTTTCTCACTCTCTTTACCTCTTTCTTTCTATCTAAAATAAACAAATAATTTTTTAAAAACTTTTTATTTATTTATTTATTTGCAAGCAGAGAGAGAGAATGGGCGTGCCAGGGCCTGTAGCTCTTGCATGTGCCCTCACGCCTGGCTTATGTGGGTCCTGGATAATCTTCCTTTGGCTTTGCAGGCAAATCTAAAATTTCTCCAAAACAAATAAATTTTTAAAAAATGTATGGTGGTAATCAATTGAGGAGGACATGTAATGTCAACATTTGGACTCTAAATGCATGTGCATACCTATGAACATGTACCATACCTGCATGTATCTCTATACTCATACAAACACAATACATGCAGAAAAAAAATACTACGTCAGATCTGTCTCTCTTTCTCTCAACACTGGGGTAGACACTGATATGTTGAACATACACATTATGAGAGAATTCCAGAACTCTCGTTTTATAGCATGCCTTCCTTTTGGGCTGCTGTCCGAGGGAGGCCTTATACTTAGAACTTGACCCTGTTCTAATTATTTCATTTGTCTGGAGCAGCCAAGCTGGTTGGCATCCATCCTGTGTGTTTAGTTGATTAATATGAGTCAGAATGCCATACTTAGCAAGGTTATGGTAGCAGAAGGCAGCCTTTGCTTTGTTGTAAGAATCATTAGAACCACATTAGAATCCAGGTACCACATGCCATTTTCTTCCATGTTACCTTTCGTGCATCCCTCCACTAAGTGACAGATAACCACTGGCATGTGTCGAGGTTGTACACAAAACACGTGAAGCAATCTGAGAAAGTTGGAGAGAACACACCCACAGCAAATTTTGGCCATCAATATGATATGACTGACTAATGGGGAAACTCTATGGAATAGCCTCTCTGGTAATCTAAACTTTTCCCATTACTTTAAGTGAATGTACAGTGCACAACAGCATGCAGAAATCGTAAGTGAGCCAGATAACTTCTTAGATGTGAGCATGTTTTGTGCACATCACCAAACGAAGAGGTTCACCATTGTCACCCCACAGATCCCTCCTGCTCCCCACAGGTCTCCACCAGAGACTAGTTCTGCTGATTATTAAATTTCATATAAATGGAATCTTAAAGTGTATATCCATTTTTCCCCGGTGGTTTCTTTTGCTCAAAGTAATGTTTTCCCAATGCGTCTGTGTCAAATTTGATGTACATCGATAGATCCCTTTCACTGCTGGGTGGTATTCTTCTGACTAGATGTGCCACAATCTGCTTACCGTTGTTCTCTAGAAAGGAGTTGCTCTCATTTGCTCGCTATTGTGAATCAACATGCTGCAGCCATTATCATACAAGTCTTCCTGTGACCATATGTGTTCATTTCTCTTGGGCTTACATCCAAGAACCGAGACACCTTGTCACCCAGCGATATGTATGCCACGTTACTAGAAACTGGTACATTTCCCAAGTGGTCCTTTCATTTTTCAGCTCCCACCATATTTAATTTTGATACCTTTTTTTTTGCCAAGTATATAAAACTAGATTGCTGAAGGAATTTTCAAGAAAGTGTTTTTCATAAACAACAACTGGTAAGGGGGAATACAATACAGTAGACCAAGTTTTTGGGTAAATTTTAAGGATACAATGAAACTGATCCATTACATTATTTCTCAACAGAGAAGGCATAAAGGAAAAAGAGATAAAAATACAAAGTTAAAAAATCAAAAATTTTATAACATAACTTTTAAACTCTTTCAATTGGAAAGCATTGTAAGAGCTGGAGAGATGACTCTGTGGTTACATGTGCTTCCTGTGCAAGCATGAGGATCTGAGCGGGTCTGAGACTGCCCAAGTTCAAATTTTCAGAACCCACATTAAACAGCTGGGCATGGTCACATATTTGTAATCCCATTCCCACAGGGAAGCAGATACTAGGGGATTGCTGGAGTTTGTGTAAAAGCTCGGGGATCAGTTAAGAGTCAAAATAAGAATGGGTGGAAATGACACCAGATGCTGCTGACACAGAGCATGGAGAGACCTGGAATTCAAAAGAAAGTCCCTAGACCGTTAGCCTGTCTAGTGTTGGAAAACGCTACATGAGCTACTGGGGGAAATGGACAACATCTGAGCAACCGGAGGTCTAAGCTACTCAGAAGCAAACATCCTGACAGGATGTACATGCCAGTACAATAGTGGCACACAGCCTCGTTGGGTAACCAATAGTTTTCTGATTGGCTCAGAGATCCACTCAGTGTAAACCAGGTCAGAATCCTATGGAGACAACGATTGTGTTCTCCAGTGTCAAGCTCTCACTAGTCTTTGGCTAAAAGAGGGGTTACAAACATCAAATTCTCCAACATGCTCACATCTAAGCAAATTAATAATGCTTATCCCATTTAAACTATGCTGACTTCACTGTCCATTGGAAAATCTGTTCTTCTTTTTCAGAAGGTAGCAAGACCCAAGGAAATAAACTTCCCCTCACTTCAGCCCAACCACAGCTGAAACCACAGAGGAATTGGAGAGATGAGCAAGAGTGCTGCTTCCATGCTGTTCCTGATAATCAGCACCAGAGTGTAGGAGACAGACCCTGAAGATACTCAACACCTACCAGAGCAGAGATCCAGAGGCTCCTAAGAGCTCATCACTGAAGTAGACTTAAAACTCACCCACCATACCTCAAGGAATTTTGCAGAAGAGGGGACAGAAAGATTGTAAGAGCCACAGGTTAAGACATCATGCCCAGATGCATTCCCTCCTCCTCAAAATAACTGACTGCTGCTCCCACAATGCATAAACTACAACCCCATGGGAAATACCTGCAACAACACTGAGGAGGGTCCCCAATGGAGTGCAGGCAGGGAAGAGAGCAAAGAAGGTAGCCAACATATGATGTATCCATACAAACTATGGTAATAATAATAATAACATTAAAAAAGAATGTGTGAGGCTGGAGAGACGGCTTAGGGTTTATGGTGCCTGCCTCCTAAGACTAAGAATGCCCGTTCGATTCTCCAGGTCCCACATTTAGCCAGATGTAAAGTGATGCAAGAGTGCAATGCCACACTTGACCACAAGGGGGTGCATGCATCTGGATTTCATTCACAGAGGCTGAAAGTCTGCTGGCGCGCCCATTCTCTATCTGTTCGTCTCTCTCTTTTTCTTTCTGTCTCTCTGACTCTCTCCAAAAAAAAAAAGAAAGAAAGAAAGAAAGAAAGAAAGAAAGAAAGAAAGGAAGGAGTGGAAGAGCAATGAGAAGGACACTGAAGGTACTCTCAGGTGAGCTCACTGCACTTCAAGGGCACCTGAGTGTGCATACACCTCCCCATACCCACACAAGCAAAAAACCAAACCAGAACAAAAAGAATCACAAGACAGAGGACTGTCTTTTGTTAGTTCAGTGGCTAAAGTACTTGCCACACACGCCTGAGTTTAGAACTCCAGGCCCCAGGTAAAAGCCAGAGTCTGTGGTGCGCTTCTATAATCCCAGTGTGCCTACGATGAGACAAGTGGAGACAGGGGAATTCTCTGGAAGCTCACCAGCCAGCTAGTTGGCAAATTCAGCAGTGAACAACAGTGGACCCTGCCTTCAAATTACATGGAAGGTGAGGACATAACCCCAGAAAGTTGTGTTCTGACCTCCACACACATTCCATTGCATGTATACACCCACACTCACATACAGAAGAAGCACAATACAGATCACACACACACATGCACACCAAAAAAAAAAAAGTTCATTAAATAAAACAAGAAAAATAAGTGAGAAAAGCAAAAGTGATCAAAAAATAAAAGCATTAAAAATCGTTTACTACATGTAATAATTTTTGGTCCCACCTCTCCTATTCTAACCTCTGAAATAAGGGAACATACTCTAATCAATGACAATTTACATTAGAGATAATATTATTGAAAGAACTTGTGTTGATGAAAAGAATTACCCCAGAGAAACAAAAACGAAATGGGATTAAAATGGTCCTAATGTTTGGCTATCAGATAGGAAAGCAGGTTTAAGCAGTACTTCATGGTTCCCCAGGGGTTCTAATGTAAACACTTTCCCATTACCACCTTTAGGAAAGCAGTTAGATAAAGCTTCTCAAGGTACTTCAAAGTCATGTTGGGCTCTGTACATTCACTTATAAAAGTATATGTATGCCGGGGCTGGAGAGATGGCTCAGCAGTTAAGGCACTTGCGCGCAAAGCCTGACGACCTGGGTTTGATTCCCCAGTATCCACATAAAGCCAGATGCACAAAGTGGGACATATATCTGGAGTTCGTTTGCAGTGGCTGGAGGCTCCGGTGCACCCATTCTGTCTATCTGTCTGTCTGTCTCTCTCTTTGATGTAAATAAATAAATAAATGAATAAATGAATAAAAGTATATGAAAAGTGTATGCATCCTAAGGATATATTCAGAACCCCAAACAAAATCCTATGGTGATGATTCTAAATAAATAAAAAATTAGAAGCAAATTCAATGCCAAACAATAGGAGGTAAATAAACCTAGAGTGGGTTGTTATGCAACCAGTAGTTTACTTTTAAATAATTTCTAAAGCTAAAGCAAAGTGCTTATTTTTTAATGGTAACTGGGAAAGTAAAAAGAAAAATATTGTGTGATTATGCAATGCATAGAAACAAGCAAGGGCGATGTGAGTATAAATGTGTTATAAAATTAATTGTACCAAATAATTATTATTTCTGAATAGTGAGTTTACTGCCTTTGTCATCCTTTTTATATCTTATTTATTTTCAAAAAACTTCCAGAATTAGTAATGGAATCCCTGAACATTAGAGTTTAAAAAGACACATGTAAAGAAAGAACTATAAAGAGAATGGTCTATCATTTAATTTGCACAACATGGACTTAAAAGAATAAGTTACATTTGATGAATATAGTTAACAACAATCACTTCTTTTCCAACAAAGGAACATAGAGAAAAATCTGTTCCCAATTAAGCACATGTCTAAGGCACAGAGATGTAAACTCAGGACAGACCATTTCTGCCCAGCTAGAAAGTGTTTCTTTAATTTATACACCATGAGCCATAGAATCCTTATAAGATTACAGCATTATTAGTGTGTGCATATGTGTGTGTACAATATTTGTGTGCATGTTTGTGTATGTATGTGTGTGTGTGCATGCATATATGTGCGTTTGGAGGTCAGAAGATAATTTTTAGGTTGGTACGTGCTTCCACCTCTTTGAGGAAGGATTTCCTGTTGATCTTTCTGTTTCAAGCTTCTTGGGAATTCTGTCTCCATCTCCCGTCATGCCATATGTATGCTGGTGTTACAGAGACAGGCCACATTTCCTGGCTTTTACATGGGTGCTGGGCATCTGAACTCATGTACTCATGCCTATGAGGCAGGCAATTTTCTCCATTCCCCAAATTCTTATTTATAAGGACCTTGGCGGTTTCTGTCCTTATAGAAGTCCATTAGACACATCTTAACAGCAGACCAGCTCCTGGGGTTTAATGATGTTAAGGCTGAGTCCATTCTGAGTGATTTCAGTAGTACTGGACTAGGCTTGTTTGAATGTTCCAATATCACAGTGATGCTCATTTTCACAGCAGGCTATGAATTTCCACATCAGGTTATTGATTATGATCTTGCCATGCTTAGCAGGGATATGGAGAACCCTCTCCTGCTCCCCAAAAGGGAAGTTCATCCATGAATATCAAAGTACAACTTTGTACCTTCACTGTCATTTTGGATTCATGGGACAGAAAGCACATGAGCGTGTGGGGAGCAGCCAGGCGGGCAGGTTGAGAACTGCCCAGGAGGGTTTGGTTGAAAGCATCCAGAGAAGACAATGTCTCTCAGGCATATGGAACCAGTCTTGGTAAAGGCTGGTCAGCCATAAGCCATGATCAGGAGGCATTTTCAGTGTAGGCACTGTGCTCTCCTTCTCTCATATGAGTTCAGTGTTGTAGTCAGATTCTCATTGCTGGTAAAAAGCACCTGACTGAGAGCAGCTTGAGGGAAAAAAGGTTTATTTTGGCTTACAGACTTGAGGGGAAGCTCCATGATGGCAGGGGAAAATGATGGCATGAGCAGAGGGTCACCATCACCTCCAGGCCAACATAAGGTGGACAACAGCAACAGGAGAGTGTGCCAAACACTGGCAAGGGGAAGCTGCTGTATCACCCATATGCCCGCCCCAACAATGCACTGCCTCCAGAAGGCTCCAATTACCAAATTGCCACCAGCTGGGAACTTAGCATTCCGAACACATAAGTTTATGGGGGACACCTGAATCAAACCACCACATTCGGTAAATCTTATTAATTTAATTTTAAGATGGCTTGACCTTTGGAAGGCAAGTCACTCTTTGACTCACAGGACATCTGCTTGTTCAGAAAGTTTTGCATATGTATTCTTCTCTGTTTCCCGTGTCAGATGTCTTATGCCAGATGTGTCCCAGAGCTGCACCTCTGCAAGGGGAAACTGGTACCCCTCCTTGGGGACAGGAGTTAATGGAATACTAAAATTGAGAGGTCAAGCAACAAATAGACCCAGGTTAAAAAAATATATATATGGATCGGTCACATGAACTGAGAAAGAAAAGCAGATGGCTGGCTGACTGGCTAGATAGACAGGGATAGTTTATAAGCATCTTGTTCATTTATAGACACATGGCATTTAAGTAGCAAATTTTTAAAGCATCTATTGAAACAAGAATATGAAATATAGGTTTTGACTTTTCAATAGCCTTCAAAAATTCCTTTTCTATGTCTCCGGGTCTGTCCCCTTTTAGATAGTGTCTGATTCAGTCATTAAAATGTCATTAGCATTTTTTGCAAGCCAGGCTATCAAAATTCCCAGTTATACACGCAAGCTTAACCTGTCCCTCCACAATTACTTTATATCGCCTGAGCCATTTATTCTGGTTTTGATTTTTTGAAAAGATATTTATTTATTTATTTGTTTGTTTTAGAGAAACAAAGAGAGAAATAGAGAGAGAGAGGCAGACAGAGACAGTGAGAGAATGGGCACACCAGGGCCTCTAGCCACTGCAAACCAACCCAGACACATGTGCCACCTTATGTATCTGGCTAATGTGGGTACTGGGGAACTGAACCTGGGTCCTTAGGCTTTGCAGGCAAGCTCCTTAAGCACCAAGTCATTTCTCCAGCACTGGTTTTGATATATATTTTTTTAAATTTGTGGGTGACAGAGAGAGACACACAGAGAGAAGGGCCTTTTTCAGGTGCTGTAAATGAACTCCAGATGCATGTGCCCCCTTGTGCACACATGCCACATTATGTGCTTGAGCCACTTTTGTGTCTGGCTAAATGTGGCACCTGGGGATCTGAAGTGTTCTTAGGCTTCGCAGGCAGGTGCCTTAATCGCTAAGCCATCTCTCCAGCCCTGATTTTTATCTTTTAAAAAATTTATGACTGAGTTGCATGTAGCCCAGGCGATATTCCCACTCACTATGTGATCAACAATGCTCTTGAATTCTGTATTGTCCTGCCTCCACCCTTGCATTCTGGGATTATGAGTGTATGACACCATGCCAATCTCTGTCATCTTTTTTACCACTGATTGTGTGAGTCACATTCTGATGTTTGTAAAAGCCACATATTTATATTTAAAATGTTTCTAAAAAGACACAGCAAAATGTATCCTGTGTTCCGAAACACCAAAGGACCATTTGGACCGATACAGAACTTTGGTCTCACATTCTTGAAAAGGAGAGAAGAGAAAGAGGAATACCAGGAGAACCAAACCATTATCTGTCACAATTGGTTCTTTGCCTACATCACTCCGTTGTGGGGGTGTTTGGGGGCTGGAAAACTGCCTGGTAAGGCAAAGCTCTTGATTGCCCACCAGAGCTACATGGTGTGACCCTGAAGGATTTTCTCTAAGAAATCCAGCTAGAAATGAGCTGGAAGATTCCTCCCCACTGGCTGGCTCACTTGGCCTGGATGATGCTCTGCATAGTGGACTTTGCAAACATGTTCTAACTGGTCCCTCTGGATCCCGTCACATCCCTTCGAGCCACGCTTGATGCGTCTGCCCGTGTGCTGGGTAGGGTTGCCTCTTCCCCATGCAACAGGTTCCTGGCACACAGTTGAGAATGCACCCCCTCAGCTGCTGGCAGGTCCTGAACGATCTGGGCACCTCCTCTCCTGACTCATCATCCATTCCTAACTGGGAATTACACTCTCCCAGGTCCAGTCACCCCAGGAATCTTCTAACACACTGGAAAAGTCCCTCAGTACAACTATTGGAATGATAACTAGTCAATTTGAATCTTAACCTTAGAAACCAGGAAAGAGTCTCATATCCCAATGAAGAGCGTTTAAAATGGCCCATTTGATAATATTAACTGGGAATAACTCAAATTTCCCAAATAGGCAAAAAATTTATAATATATAGGTGCTAAAATTTGAATTTGAAATGTCTCCCAAAAGGCAGGAGACACAGGAGACACTTGAAAGGAGGTTTTATGTCACTGTCAGCATGTTTTCAAAGTGAGTGGTAGGACCTTGACCCCCTCTTCCTTTTCATGTCCTGGCCATGAGTTGAGCTGGTTTTACCACATGTTATTGTCATGATGTTTTGTATGACCACATGCCCAAGAGTAGTAAGGCCAATCGATGATGGATGAAGGCTTTCAAAATTGCGTACCAAAATCAACCTTCTCTCCTTATGAGATTATTATCTTGAGTATTTTTATACTAATGGAAAGATAATGAGACAGGGATATGACATGAAATTATCAACGATGTTGATAAAATTTTTGAAGGCATGGAAAATGTTTATTCCAGAAAGGGTTGAAGGTCACTGAGAAGATTCAAATATCCAAAAAGATCCCGCAAGAACAAAAGAAGAAAGAAAAGTAGAAATGATGACAGAGTCAGATATGAGGCGAAAACAGTCTTTGGCTATGGCTGAGTGGTGAATGTGGCCTTTAGCTTTCCACACATCTGGGTAGTGTCCTAACTTAGCATTGACAATACAGAAACAGTCCGAAACAGTCCGGTGATTCCACAGAGGAATCAGAGTGCGCACTGCTGAGTCACAGTGAATTTTTCCACAGTGCTGAGTCGCACGGTAAGTCCTGATTTTTCCACAGTGCTGAGTCACAGTGGAGTCCTGGAAGACTTTTCCACAGTGCTGAGTCACAGTGCCTGGAAGATTTTTTCCAAGTGCTGAAGTGGTGAGTTCTGGAAATTTTTCCACAGTGCTGAGTCTGGAAGATTTTTCCACAGTGCTGAGTCGCAGTGGCGAGTCCTGGAAGATTTTTCCACAGTGCTGAGTCGCAGTGGCGAGTCCTGGAAGATTTTTCCACAGTGCTGAGTCACAGTGGTGAGTTCTGGAAGATTTTTGCTGAGTCACAGTGGAGTCCTGGAAGATTTTGAGTCTGAGTGGTGAGTCCTGGAAGATTTTTCCACAGTGCTGAGTCGCAGTGGTGAGTCCTGGAAGATTTTTCCACAGTGCAGTGCTGAGATTTTTCCACAGTGCTGTCCTGAGTGCTGAGTGAGTGGTGAGTGGCCGAGTCTGGAAGATTTTTCCACAGTGCTGAGTCGCAGTGGTGAGTTCTGGAAGATTTTTCCACAGTGCTGAGTCGCAGTGGCGAGTCCTGGAAGATTTTTCCACAGTGCTGAGTCGCAGTGGTGAGTCCTGGAAGATTTTTCCACAGTGCTGAGTCGCAGTGGTGAGTTCTGGAAGATTTTTCCACAGTGCTGAGTCCTGGAAGATTTTTCCACAGTGCTGGTGAGTCACAAGATTTTTCCACAGTGGTGAGTCCTGGAAGATTTTTCCACAGTGCTGAGTCACAGTGGAGTCCTGGAAGATTTTTCCACAGTGCTGAGTCACAGTGGAGTCCTGGAAGATTTTTCCACAGTGCTGAGTCGCAGTGGTGAGTCCTGGAAGATTTTTCCACAGTGCTGAGTCACAGTGGAGTCCTGGAAGATTTTTCCACAGTGCTGAGTCACAGTGGAGTCCTGGAAGATTTTTCCACAGTGCTGAGTCACAGTGGAGTCCTGGAAGATTTTTCCACAGTGCTGAGTCCCAGTGGTGGAAGATTTTTTCACAGTGCTGAGTCGTCAGTTCCTGGAAGATTTTTCCAAGATTTTTTTTCCACAGTGCTGAGTCGCAGTGGCGAGTCCTGGAAGATTTTTCCACAGTGCTGAGTCTGGAAGATTTTTTCCACAGTGCTGAGTCACAGGGAGTCCTGGAAGATTTTTCCACAGTGCTGAGTCGCAGTGGTGAAGATTTTTCTGTGCTGAGTCAAGATTTTTTTTCACAGTGCTGAGTCACAGTGGAGTCCTGGAAGATTTTTCCACAGTGGTGAGTGGAGTCCTGGAAGATTTTTCCACAGTGCTGAGTCACAGTGGAGTCCTGGAAGATTTTTCCACAGTGCTGAGTCACAGTGGAGTCCTGGAAGATTTTTCCACAGTGCTGAGTCGCAGTGGAGTCCTGGAAGATTTTTCCACAGTGCTGAGTCGCAGTGGTGAGTTCTGGAAGATTTTTCCACAGTGCTGAGTTGGAGTCCTGGAAGATTTTTCATCTTATTTGTTTTTGAGTGCTGACAGTCTCCACAGTGCTGAGTCACAGTCCATGTGCTGATGTTGAACTCAGCCTGGCTTTTTCCACAGTGCCAGTGCTGGGATTTTTCCACAGTGCTGGTATGTGCCAGCTGTCTCCCTGGAAGATTTTTCTGCTGAGTCGCAATGGAAATCTCTGACAAAAGATTTTTCCACAGTGCTGGGGGCGAGTCCTGGAAGATTTTTCCACAGTGCTAACTCAATTTTCCACAGTGCAAAAGAGTACAAGATTTTTCCACTTTTATTTTAATGTTTCATTTCATTTTGTGTCCTGGAAGATTTTTCCACAGTTTGTGGCGAGTCCTGGAAGATTTTTCCACAGTGCATGTATTTTTTTCCAATGTTTCATTTTTCCATGCTTCACAGTGTGAGTTCTGTTCTTCCACAGTGCTGAGTCATGGCATGCTGATATTTTTCCACAGTGCTGTTTCTGGAAGATTCTTCCTCGTTTCCTCATCTTATTTGTTTTTGAGACACAGTCTCCTCATACAGTCCATGCTGATGTTGAACTCAGCCTGGCTCACCAGCTCCAGTGCTGGGATTATGGGTATGTGCCAGCTGTCTCCCTAGATTCTAATGGAAATCTCTGACAAAAGTTGGGGGAATTTCAACAGCTAACTCAATTCTCCACAAAAAGAGTACACACTTTTATTTTAATGTTTCATTTCATTTTGTGTGTTTGTGTAGCATGCATGCCCTTTATTTATTTATTTTTATTTTTGTGTGTTTACACATATGTGTGAAGGCCCCAGGTCAAAGTCAGGGTCTTCCTCAATTGCTCTCTGCCCTTTATTTATTTATTTTTATTTTTTGGAAATAAGGTCTCTGACCGTAGAACTCATCAATTCCACAAGATTAGCTAGGCAGTAAAGCCCCTGTACTTATCCTATCTGTGTCTCTTTCTCTGTCAAATAAATAAATGAAAATAAAATATTTTTTTTAAAAACTTGCAAAAATAAGCATGAGAAATAAAAAGGATATCCACAAAAATGCTAGTAGTGGTCACCTGTATGAAGGAATTATTGTAAATATTTCGGCCATTTAAAATTTTCCCTATAATTAAAATGTAAAGGCTATGTTAAACCACGGTTTAAAAATATGAAGACCCTTCAATTCCTTGGGCTTGGTATCAGTCCCTCCCTATTTGTGTGTGTGTTGTATGCACGTGTATGTGTGGTTGTGCATACTCTGTGCACAAACGTGTGGAGGCCAGAGAAAGGCATCAGGTGTCCTCTTTTTTTTTTTTTTTTGAAGAGAGACACACAGAAAGAGAGAGAGAGGGATAGAGAGAGAAGGAGAGGAAGACAGATAGAGAATGGGCATGCCAGCAGTCTCTCAGCTGCTGTGAACGAAATCCAGATGTGTGCACCCCCTTGTGGTCAAGTGCAGCATTGTGCCCTTGTGTCACTTGGCATCTGGCTAAATCTGGACCTGGAGATTGGAACCAGTGTTCTTAGGCTTAGGAGGCAGGTGCCTTAACTGCTGAGCCATCTCTCCAGCCCCCAGGTGTCCTCTTTTATCACCATTCTCCTTTATTTCCTGGACATAGTCTGTCACTGAAACTGGTTAGACTGGTTGATCAGTGAGCCTCAGTAAATCTCCTGTTAACACCCTCCTCAGCACTGGAGTGATAAGCATGTGTGGCCATGCCCAGATTTTCCCCTGGATGCTGAGAACCGAACTCGGGTGTCCATGCTGGTGTAGTGAGCACTCTTTCCCACTGAGCATATATACCTGCTGGTCCCCCCCCACCAACCCGCTCCATATATGACTTGTTGAAATTCCTGTTTTTCCCACTAGTGTTTTATGTAGAGCAGACACCGTGCCACTTGTTTCTTTCTATTGTACCTCCCATTGCTCTTGATACAGAGTTGCTAGAAAAAATTTGTTGTTCCAAAGGCAGTGTTTATGTAAAAAAAAAAAAAAAGCAACATCAGGATCTGCTTATCACTGGGCCACTTTTAAATATTTTCCTCATTTGTGGAGCAGAATATTCCAGATGAGAGGAAAATATAGTAAAACCTATTATCTTCATAACTTAGTGATAAATTACAGATAAGAAAGAATTTTGCAGGGAAAGGAATTCATACACTGTTTTGCTTTTTGCATACGGCACACATTGCTCGCTCAAGGAATTAATATTCTTTCTGAGACTGAGGACTTAATATTCTTTCGGGAGACACGCTGTGCTGAAAGTGGGTAGTTAAATAGATTAACATGAATAATTATTGAAGAATCAGTTGAAATGCTCTGTGATAAAAGCCATGGAATAATTTGAGAGCACAGTTTGTTCTCTGGACAAAAGAAGAAACGATAGATTAACACACTGTTTGTGTAAGATACCTTCTAATGGCCAAACATAGTGATCACATATACTAACCCAAGTCACAGAAACCCACCCTAAAACAACGTAATGCATGTTTGGGCAATGTACAATGGAGCAAAACCAGTTTCTTGGAAAATTAGCAAAAAAGGTCAACTTGAGCTGAAGAGATGGCTTAGCGGTTAAGGCACTTGCCTGAGAAGCCTAAGGACTCATGTTTGACTCTCCAGGTCCCAGGTAAACCAAATACACAGTGACATGAGCATGCAAGGTTGCACATGGGCACAAGGGTGCACACATGTCTGAGGTACGATTGCAGTGGCTGAAGGCCCTGGCATGCCAGTTCTCTCTCTCTCTTTCTCCCCTCTCTCTCACTCACATATAAAAAAGGCAGTCTGTTGGGCTTGCCTCAAAAAAAAAAAAAAAAAAAAAAAGTCAACTTATCTGTTGCCAACATGCTCTGTGTTGCTGTGGGTCTGTCCCTCACCTTGTGAGCACGTGTCCAAGTTCACATCCAGGGACCCCCTGTTTTTCATGTGCCAAGAAGTTTCTGGATGAAGAAAGAATGTGTAGGAAGAGATGGTGGGTAAGTACGTGTATGCCTTCACTTTAGTAATCTCCATGACGACAGAGGTCTCAGAAAGAGACAAAAAATAGTATGATTTTGAAGAGGTCGCATATGAGTGTATAGCTGGATGATATGGAAAGACATCTTAACAGTGGAGAAGAGATGTGTGTGTATGTGTGTGTGTGTGTGTGTGGTATGTCAGGGGTTATGAAGCCACAGAACCAAGAGGAGGGAGCTATACACTGAGAATTTTTTTTTAAACAACAACAAGAAAAAAACAGCTTTTACTCCAAGGAGAAGGAACAAAATTTTGCGGATGAGTCAGTCTGAAAATAATTGGAAAGAGAGTCTGTGATGTTTATAGGAGCAAAGGTTTAATAATACCCCAGAGAAAATTATCCAGCAAAAAAGCGAATGCTACTATATTTGTTTGATAACATCCATTAGTGAACACTGTCTGGCAGAAACCAGGAACAGGCGTAAAAATATCTTGATTTTTAAAACCAGCCTGGAAAAAAATATGTATGCGCTAGTAAGAGAGTACACATGTATGACTAGTGTAAGATCAAACAGTAATTAACTCTAACCTGTGCTTGATAATGTTTGATGCATTCTGTTATTTAAAGTAGGATCCACAGGCAGGAAATAAAAACAGATGGAGAGGGGTTGGACAGATGCCTCCGAGGTTAGAAGTGCTTGCTTGCAAAACCTTTTGGCTCAGCTTCAATTCCCCAGCTACCCATGTAAAGCAGGGGCAAGAGGGCCTGGTTTGTGCACACACATGAAAATTAATGGACAAATAAAAAAGAATAGATGGAGAGTAAGGAGCTTGAAGCATTAGGAATGAAGGCATGAGCTCAGAGACTATCACGTGCAAAGAGAAGCGGAGTCTGGCCCACATTGAACTGGTTTAAGGTAAGTGCCAGTGTCAATGAAAGTTCCAAAAGTTTTCTTTCATCGTGGTAAATAGTAAAATACCATTTTTATTAATATTTTCAAATAATCATGCTATGAAAGGAGATGTGTGGGCTAATGACCATCGGGATGGTGTTACATTACATTGTTAAAAAGCAACACCATTTTTGGCCATTATCAATGGAAAGAAATCAAAATTTTCCAAAACAGGTCATGAGTAATGAAACTGTGATACAACTATAACTTGGCCATGATGTTGTCTCCAGCCATTTCATGTAGTAACATGAAATTTATTCGTGACAGAGCTTCAGAAGAATGCATTGGTTTATACCATGTGAACTGTAGAGCTGAAGTAATGCTATATACATTTTTAGAAACAGGTTTTCTTATTACATTTGTAAAATTCTTTAGGTGCTCAGGAAAAAAGCAGTTATTGAACTTCAATTGATGGTAGATGGTCTGTATTCGAACAGCCCCCATGAGGTTCTAAGCAGTGTGGGAGTGGAAGAGCAAGGGAGAGACACTTGACAGCTTTTTAACCACGAGGCTTTACAATCCCTGAAGGTGTGACCCGCAAGGTCAAGTGCCTACATGCTGCTATTCTTTGTCAAGCTTTCTTGAAGTCTCTGTGGACACAATAAGCGTGATGTCTACACAGGATGTAGATAGCGTCCTCAGACACAGGAAGCTGGCACCTGCCCATTTGTCTCCCTTTGTGGTTTCAACTTAGGGACAGTCAGGCATCTACAGACAGGATTCACGCCTGCCCGCTGGAGTTGGGGCTCTTGTGTGGATGGGGAATTCGCATTGCCTATTTTCCGAACCATCAATTTTCCACCTCTCTTGGGAAGATCTGAGTCCCTTTGAGTGCTCCATCTTTCTTTGTGATACTTCTTTGTCTGTTTGAAATTTTGAAGTAATCCCCTCAAGACGTATATGTTCTATTCCATTTGAATTTCCAACACATAGCTCTTAAATTTGCATTGCTTTAAAAATCTATGGACCGTTTTACATCTCTGTGGTTCGCCTTATAACGCCGAGTATTTTTTGAAGCCGGTGTTTCTACGTCAACATTCTACCTTTCATGAAGGCCTAAGTTCATTTTTATTTTTAGGACATTTTCACAGAAGTAAAAATATTAAAACGGATTTTCAATTAAGGGGGGTGGTGGTTTTTATGCACCTTTAACACACGTGATTTAATTAAAGTATCTAACGTTATTGAATGGGTAACAATTTCAAAAGAATCCGGACACTTTGCCAGTGTCTTTCAGTGAGGGAGAAGAATTCAGGTGACTGGAGAATCCCTTGTGGAGTGTTCCTTGAGATTTTAGAAGTTTCAGGGGATTTGACAATGACTTTCACTTTCCATGAGTAAAGCCAGGGAAATTGAATCTGCCTTGGGCTTCCCATTTACTCCTAGCCAACCTCATATATTCCTTCAGAATATATTTTAAAGAGTTTATTATCTTTTAAATTTTATTTATTTAAATGTGTGGGGGGGAGGGGGAGAGAATGGGTTCATTAGGACCTGTAGCCATTGCAAATGAACTCCACATGCATGCACTGCCTTGTACAACTGGCTTTAGGTGGGTACTGGGATCCTTGGGCTTTGCAGGCAAGCACCTTAACCGCTAAGTCATCTCTCCTGCCTGCATTTATTATCTTAATTATAATAGCACTGGTAAAAAGGCAGAGTTGATTTTGAAGCTCACAGAGCTATTTAAGAAAACTCCCTCTGCATAAATCACATTGGGTCTTGTGAATTTCTAATTCATAGCAGTATGTGTCCTTTTATGCAAAGGGGGTCAGAAAGACATTTACCTCACATGGCCAGGTGGTTTTAAAAAATGTTTTTATTTATTTGAAAGAGAGAGAGAGAGAGTGAGCATGGGTGGATCAGGGCCTTCTGCCACTGGAACTGAACTCTAGACACATGGACCACCTTGTGCATCTGGCTTTACAAGGGTACTGGACAATCAAAGCTGGGCTGGCATTAAACTTTTCAAGCAGTGCCTTTGGCAGCTGAGCCATCTCTCTAGCCCTTGGCCAGGCGATTTTAAGGACCAAGGTGAAAGGCATGAAGGTGTGCTTGGCTTGTTGGCCAGATAATCACAAAAGCACTGAGGCCCACTACCTTGCAGAGACCAGCAGAGCTGAGCCAAGGAGGCCGGATATTCTCCACACAGGGTTGGCCAGTGACAGGCAGCCTAGCTACTTACCGGCAAGGGAGGATCCTCACCACATCGTTGGGCTTGTACCCTTCGATACAAACGGCACAGTTGTCAAAATCAGGCTCTGTTTCCTGCAACAGAAGCAACACCAGTGAGACCACCTTCCCTTTCGTTCTTTGGTGAACACCCTCACACACCTGAGGAGAGCACGCACACAGCCAAGCTCCCGGCAGCCTCAGTGCCAGCCCACTCTCTTTCTCTTTCTCGCTCTCTCTCTCTCTCTCCATCAACAAGTCACTGACAGCTGCCTCCTTAGTCTTCACTCCTTCATCCTTCACTTTTCCCTTCTCCTGCAAGTACTTGTGTGATGGACACCACTTTCTCAGAAACTTTTCCTAAAAATCGCTGTAAGCTACAATTAGAAGTGATGTATCAAAATCTCCCGAGTGAGGAGTGACATTTATGCAGAGCTATCTGTAGGATATATATATATATATATATATATATATATATATATATATATATATATAATTTATTATATTATTAATTAATTTGACAGAGAGAAAGAGGCAGAGAAAGAGAGAGAGAGAGAACGGGCATGCCAGGGCCTCCAGCCACTGAAAAGAAACTCCAGATGTGTGTGCCACCTTGTGCATCTGGCTAATGTGGGTCCTGGGGAATCGAACTTGGGTCCTTTGGCTTTGCAGGCAAGTGCCTTAACCGCTAAACCATCCCTCCAGCCCTACCTGAAGGATATTTAATGTACCAGTACTCTGGAATCTAAAGTAGATACATAAATATAAATATAGTGATTCTATCTATGAGTACCTCATAATTTACTCCGTAAGAGTGCTGGCACTTTCATGCACTGAGGCAGAAAACATTAATGACCAAAAGGCCAATTTTAGATTCATTTATCCTTTCAAATAAACTTTATTTTGCTAATCCCAGCCATGTTTTATTCCATTTTATTTTTATTTTTTGAGACAGAGCAAAAGAGAGGGGGAATTGGTGCACCAGGACCTCTAGCCACGGCAATCAAAGTCCAGACACATGCACCACCTTGTGTACATGTGCAACCTGGTACTCTTGTGTCACCTTGTGTGTCTGGCTTACGTGGGATCTGGAGAGTTGAACATGGGTCCTTAGGCCCATCAGACAAGCGCCTTAACTACTAAGCCATCTCTCCAGCCCATGTTTTATTTTTGTTGAGAAATGATGGCATATTACTTGTGAGAAGAATACATTATTTAGACTAGTGTGTACATGGACTTGTGAATCCCTGTCAATAACCCCAAGGAGCCTCAAGCCCGTGTACTTACTACATTGCAATACTCTAATCTTCTGTTAGAAGTTTTAGGCTTTTAAGTCTAGCTTCTGCATAGGAGAGAAAGTATAGAATAATTGTCATTCTGGGCCTGACTTATTTTGTTTAATATAATGATTTCTATTTCCATCTACTTTCCTGAAAACAAAATAATTTTGTTCTTCTTCTTTTTTTTTTTTTTTCAAGTTAAGGTCTCACTCTAGCCAGGCTGACCTGGAACTCACCATGTAGTCTCAGGCTGGCCTTAAACTCAAGGCGATCCTCCTACCTCTGCCTCCCAAGTGCTGGGATTAAAGGCGTGTGCCACCACGCCCGGCTCTAATGTGTAGCCCAGGCTGGCTTCGAGCTCCTGATCCTCCTGCCCCCGCCTCTTTGGCAATATCCTACTGGCATGCACCACCACAACCGGCTGTTCTTCTTAATGTCTGAATAATAGTCTGTTATGGGTAGATGCTACATTTTATAAAATCCACTCACCTGCCCCCAGGTGGGCTTTATAACTTGGTTATTTTTGTCCATTTACATTTACATCTGTCATATTTTCTAGCCAATGATTTTCTGTTCCTATAGTATCCATCTCATAAATTCATTAAATAATCTTTAAAAAAATAGAAGCAGGGGCTGGAGAGATGGCTTAGCAGCTAAGGCACTTGGCTGCAAAGCCTAAGGACCCAGGTTTGATTCTCCAACACATAAGTCAGATGTACATGGTGTTGCATGCATATGGAGTCCGGTTGCAGTGGCTGGAGGAACTGGCATGCCCATCCTCTCTCTCACACACTGTCTCTCTCTCTGCCACTTTTTTCTCTCTATCACAAATCAATCAACCAATCATTAGAAAAAAAAACACAACAAAAGGACAGCTTTGGCATACATTTCCCATTCTGTCCTATCTTCTGGCTGTACTGTCAGAAAAGACAGAAGTTTCTTTGAATAGTCCCTCACCCAAAAGAAAGAAGTGGTTACCTTGTCACCCTTCCTGAGGGTCCTGACCTGGAGCTTGCTAATGGCTTTCTTTGCTGCATCACCCAGTCGGCGCTGAAAAACCAAAAACGCTTGTTAATAACAAAGATGTGTAACTTTCAACTTCATTTCTGATGCCATGTAGTAAATCAGGGAGGCTATCTCTGAAATCATGAACAGGTGACTGGATGCTATGGACAAGGGTGGAGGAAATGGGGCCGTGGTGTCTGCACCCTGCCTCTACGAATCAAGGTCATTGAAAGAGTCCTGTGAGAGTTATATTTGTGCTGGGTGTCAGGCGAGTGAAAGATCTCCTCTGTTTTATTAGGCTGAAACGTATCCCTTTCATTTTGCTCACATAGACCTAACTGAGCTTAACTTTGGTCTGTTCTGCCCTATTCTATGACATTCTCACTTATGTATGTGTTCTGAGTATGTATGTAGAACATTACATAAAACATAGCGTTCAGGTTAGGAAATACATACACATCACATACCTTGGCAACTAGTTCAATTCATGTCAAGAATGACTATATCATGCTCCTATCCATGTTTTGTGAGACAGGTTCTAATATATATTTTCTCCCAGGTTGGCCTTGAACTCCTATGTAGCCACAAATGACCTTCAACTTTTAATTTTTTTTTTTTTTGAGGCAAGCTCAATAGACTGAATTAAAAAAAATTGTTTGTTTTTTTGTTTATTTATTAGCAACAGACAGAGAGAGAAAGAGGGAAAGAAGAGAGAGAGAGAGAGAGAGAGAATATGGGTGCACCAGGGCTTCCAGCCACTGCAAATGAACTCCAGATGCATGTGCCACCTTGTGCACCTGGCTTACATGGATACTGGGGAATTGAGCCTTGAACTGGGGTCCTTAGGCTTCACAGGCAAGTGCTTAACTGCTAAGCCATTTCTCTAGCCCCCCAGACTGAATTTTTTTAACTGTGCACATGCAAGCATGCATGAATGAGAGAGAGAGAGAGAGAGAGAGAGAGAGAGAGAGAGAGAGAGAAAGAGAAAGGGGGAGAGAGTGTGAGAGAGAATTGGTGTGCCAGGGCCTCCAGCCACTACAACCGAACTCCAAATGCACGCTCTCCCTCATGCACATGTGCGACCTTCTGTGCTGGCATCACTGTGTGTCTGGCATACGTGGCACCCAGAGAGTCAAACATGAGTCCCTGGGCTTCGCAGGCAAGTGCCTTAACTATTAAGTCATCTCTCCAGCTCAGTGACCTTGAACTTTTGATACTTTCCAAGTACTGGGATTACAGGCCTGTGCCACCATGCTGTGTTTATGCAGTGCTGGGGATCAAACCCAGGGTCTTGTGCACGCTAGGCAAGCACTCTACCAACTCAGCTACATCCCAGCCCCATGCTGCCTTTGATGATAGACAAAATAATGAGCCCTGCAATGAGAATTCAATGAAGAAGGAGGATAGGAATTGGATGTTCATCTGCTAGGTAAGAAAGGAGTCTGGGTGTGTGTTTGGGACTTTACGCGCATTTTTTTTTTTTTTAATTTAAATTCAAGGCCTAGGCAGTTCTGGCCTGAAATACAGACCTCAGAGGCAGAGACAGGAAATCCCTAAGGCAAGCTAGCTAGCTAGATTGGCCAAATGGTCAAACTCTGTGTTCCAGTTAGAGACCTTACTTCATTGAATAAAATATTAAATAAAGCATTCAAGGATGAGACCTAATGTTGACGCCTGTCTTCCATATGCACACGTGTAGGCACAGCGGAACAGACACACACGCTCGTGCTTATGAACATACATACACACACGCAAAAAGTAACACTAAACTTTGGCTATGCATCTACTCTATTTTTACGTTTTATATCTGAAAAACTATGACTTTTTTTTTTTTTTTGGTGGTTCTGGGCTTCATGCATGTTAAACAATCACAGTACTACTGAGCTGTGCCCCCAGTCAGAATAAAGTAGCTTTTGAAAATCTTCACTAAGCCAGGCATGGTGGTGCACGCCTTTAAATGCCAGCACTTGGGAGGCAGAGGTAGGAGGATCACTGTGAGTTCGAGGCCACCCTGAGAATACAGAATGAATTCCAGGTCAGCCTGAGCTAGTGTGAGACCCTACCTTGAAAAAAAAAAAAAAAAAAAAAAAAAAAAAAAAAAATTCACTTTCTCTCCAGAGGGGGTGAAAACCTTCCCATGGCCTTTGAAAGGAAATTGCAAACTGCCTTTCTTAAACAAACAAACAAACAATCAAGAAAATATAAAGCAAGCTGACCCAAATATATCAGGGATTATGGCTGACGAAAGAGCTGATGTTTAGGGGATTGGAGAGACAAGCTCCATGCCTGGCATTTGCAGGCCTGCAGCCCAGAGAGCTCAAGGGAGTTTCGTGAAAAGTCAAGTCATTTAGGAGATAGGATTCCCAGATGAGCAGTAAGACAACTAATGAAGGCTTCAGCAGGAAGTGTGAGGCCTTCCTCCCCGGAAGTCCTGGGAGATCCAACCATTTTGAAAGGTATGGCCCGAGCTTAGAAGTTGCTTTTGCAAAAAGCACTGTGTCTTCCCTTGGGTGGGCAAGATGCCCAATGAGGAAGGGAAAATGGGACAACGGCTTGGCATCTCTGCTTTCATGATGTATCTGTCACTGCTCTGCTCTGCACACAGGCCTGTTAATCATTTAAGAAGCGTGCATCTCGAGCTGTCACCCCTTCCTCAGCAAGGTCAGAGTAATGCGGGGACATGTAATCCACAGTTTGTCACCTGCTGGCATGGTGCCCGCGTGTCTCCAATGTGGCTCTACCCCTGCCAGCAAGAGTAAAGCTCACAGGCAGGTCACCCCGTGGGAGCAAAATTACTCATCTGTGCGCACTTCTGGATCCTTCTCAGTGTCATCCGGGGCTCACGTTAGTACCCTCCTTGAACACGGAACTAAGGATAGGGCTGACTTATACAGTCATGGTGAATCAACTCCTGCCTTGCACCAAGTTTGTTTTCTGTTTGATTTTTGGGGCAAGTGGCTAGATATCATTTGTTTAACTTTCTCTGATGTCAGTCTCTCTGTGGATTTGGACACTGGTAGCACAGATAGGATGATAGATTTTCTTAAACCCATTCTGAAAAAAAAAAGCTATAATAGGTTCATTTCTCTTTTCAATTTCTTATAATTTTTTTGAACCAAACCTAGTTAGTTGCATAAGTTACTGACCAATACTATATATCTCTTCTGAGGAGGAAAAGGGCAGCATTTTCAGAGTGGCTAATGAAAGTTCTGAAAGCCTTTCATTTTTTTTTTTTTTTTTTTTTCATGGTAGGGCCTCACTATAGCCCAGGCTGATCCGGTATTCACTATGTAGTATCAGGGTGGCCTCGAACTCATGGCGATTCTCGTACCTCTGCCTCCCGTGTACTGGGATTAAAGGCATGCGCCACCCCGCCCGGCTTCTAAAAGCCTTTCTTAGCAAAGGCAGAACTGCCGGCCGGCCCTGATACCTGTGAAGACACAGGACAGTCGATTCTGAGGTATATAGATTTATGATGATTACGGAGCAGGTATTACTAGCTTTTCTTCTTATAAGGATTCTGGAAAAATACAATAAGAGGAAAGCACCATCAAGTTTTCAAAAATTGTGCAACCATTTGTATATAGTCAGATATAAGTAAAAGCATGCCCATGTTTCTTTTGATGACATGAAAATCATATGAATAAAAAAGTGCCCCACTTTCACTATTTAACGAACATTTTCAATATTTGCAAAGAACTCATTTCAATAATTTTCCAACTAGTATTACTGAATTCCTGAAATGCAAATTAGATAATAAATAATAATCTTTTTTTTCAGTGCTGGGGATAAAACTTGGTGCTTTTTGCATATTAGGTACAATCTCTACCACTGAGCCATTCCACTCACCCCCAAAACATAAAAATTCTTCATGAAAGGCCTTGTTATGGTTTAGATTAGAACTGCTCCCCAAAACCTCATGTGTGGAATGCTTGGTCCCCAGCTGAGGGCACTGTTAAGAAGCAATTAGATTCAAGAGTTGCTTATTTCACCCACATATCCATTGACTTTATAGCTGAATGGGATGGTAGAAAATGGAGGTAGGGCTGGAGAGATGGCTTAGTGGTTAAGGCATTTTCCTGCAAAGCCAACGACCCTAGGTTTGATTCCTCAGTACCCACGTAAGCCAGATGCACAAGATGGCACATGTATCTGGAGTTCATTTGCAGTGGCTGGAAGCCCTGGCACGCCCATTCTCTCTCTCTCTCTGCCTCTTTCTCTCTTGCTCTTATAAATAAATAAATTAATTAATTAATTAAAAAAAGACAATGGGGCCTAGATGGAGAAAATAGGTCACTGGGGTCATCCCTTCATAGGGCACCTTGTTCATTATTTAGCGGATACTTTATTAATTTTTTTTAAACCAAATCCATGTACATAAGACATTACATATTTAATATAGGATACAAATGGAAAAAAATAAGTTTAAGGTTTCTAGAACAAATATGGTTCTTAGGCTTTTAATTTCTGTACAATTACAATTCAACACTATAAAACTTGTAAATGGTATGTAAATGTAAATGGTCTTGTCCTCAGTCTATCTCTCTCTCCCACCCAGCACTCTCTTTCATTTTCTGTGTTCTTGGTTACCCCGTGGTGAACAGCTTCCTCCATCCCACCCTCCGCCTCCCCACAGGCACATAGCAATGCCGCAAACTGACCATGGACTGAACCCTGTGTAACTGAGTCCAAATAAGTTCCCTCCATTTGAGTGTCCTCTTGAGTGTTTTGTCACAGCAATGAGAGGTGACTGGCTCGGGCTCAAATGAAGCTGCTGTTGTTTTTGTCTGATCTCCTCTGTCCCTGGGTTCGCATGATCCCTTTGGTTTTTGTTTTGGAAGTCTTGGAGACCCATTCAGGGCCTCACATGTGCTAAGCAGGTGCTCTATCCCTGAGTCATATCCTCAGCCCTGTCTTTAGGTCTTAAACGGCTCCAAGAACAAAGGGCAAAGAACCCGCTGTTCTTAATCCTTATTTTTTCACAGTTTGAGTAGAGAATCTGTGCATTGGTACCTGAAGTCTGTCATGAAACAGAATATTTCCTTTATGGGTTTTTAGAAATGCAGTTAAAGTGATGGCGATGGAAGGGTTAGGGGCAGCCTTGGGTACAGTGAGGAAGTGTTTCAGGGAGGCCTCCTCCCCCAGTGCCTTTGTGTTCCTGCATATGTTTTCTAACCCAAGAAAATCCAAGTCATGCTTTGTACTAAGACTGTCAGGAGGTGGGCATCTTGGTAATTAGATTTATCCATCAATCTGATCTAAACAGGTACAAGAAAATGTTTACCAAGGTTATTGGTTTCTTGACAGCTGGGAAGATAAATTGCTTTGTGGAAAATAAAAATTGGACTACATATTAAAAGGAAAAAAAAGTCCCACAGATGTCCACAAGGATGGTCAACAATGACATATCCAATTCAACTTAAGACACATAATTGAGTAATCATCTAGATTGCTAAGAAACTGGGAAAAATAATGGGCTGGAGGGATGGCTTAACAGGTAAGGTGTTTGCCTGCAAAGCCAAAGGACCCAGGTTCGATTCCCCAGGACCCACGTTAGCAATGCACGTGTTTGGAGTTCGTTTGCAGTGGCTGGAGGCCCTGGTGTGCCCATTCTCATTCTCTCTCTCCCTCTTTCTCTGTCAATTAAATTAAATTAAATTAAATTAAATTAAATTTAAAAAAAACTTGGAAAAATAAGACATTAGATTAGAAGTACAGCAAAAATGGCAATAGAACCCAAAATCTAGGAACATGATACTGAAACACAGTGCTGGGCTCAGAAAACGATTCCCCTAAGTATACAGTTTGTCACGCTGAGTTCTTTGACCCAAAAGAGACTGGAAGGCCTCAGGAGCAAAGGTTCCCTCTGACCATTTCCCACTCCCTCTCCTTTAAAGACCATCATTTCGGAGTGGCCCTGCTCCGCCAAGAGGGAAAAATGCTGCACCGAGACTCTCAGAAGAATCTTAAAAGACCACCTTGCTTTCTCCACCCAGTCGACCACGGCCTTTTTTCCTCACATACTTTTTTTTTCCCCCCATGGCTTTTTCATTCTTTATTGACCCTAGACATAGACAGTTTCGTCTGCCTTTTGGGTTTGATTTCTGAAGGCTCCCATGTCACATAAAATGCTAAAGTAAATATGTTATATGTTTCTCTGGTTAACTGTGATGGTGTTATCAGAGTGTCAGACATGCTGCTAAGGATGGAAAAGAAAAGTGCTCTGCCTTTCCATCTGTACAATAGCATTTAAACAGAATTTGTGTCCTCTCTTGATTTCATTGAATAACTATGCCATATTAGATATCATCTTTTAAGCCAACAATAGCACCATTTGGGGGTTGGTTTTATGTTTTTTTCTGGCACATATGTGTATGTATGTAATATATATATATATGTGTGTATATCTTTATGCTTGTATGTGAATTAGTGCATGTATGTATGTGTGCACATGTGTGTGGAAGATACAACACAACCTTATGTGTCCTTCCTAACAAATTCCAATCCCCTTCCTTGAGACAGGGTTTCTCATTGGCCTGAAGCTTACAAGGTAGGCTAGAGTAGCTGGCCAGTGAGGCCCAGGGAGCTCCTCACAGTCCATACTTCTTACTGCATTCAGGTCTTTCAACTCTGACCAGAATGATCCGTGAAGCAGTACTTACAGCACTGCCAAGGCATCTCTTAGGCCAAGGTCTCAAATCCTTCCACATTCCTCCCACAAATCAACTCCAAAAGGTCAAAAGCCACACATTCAGATATTTAGCAGCAATGACCCCACTCCTGGTACCAATTTTATTCATTGTTGTCCAAACCCATCACTGGTCAAAATATCTACTCTCCTACACTTCAGTGTTCTATCTGTTTCATGTGCATAGCCTGTTGAGGCCACTATAATACAAGCTTTCCAACAGCACAGTCTCTGTCTATCTAATGCATGGAAAAATAACTATGTGCATATATAGATGCATGCATGTCTTTTAAGAGTTGTTGCTTCTGAGTAAGGCTGAAAGAAAAAAATTGGTGGGAAGAAACCTTATTTTAAATAAGTTTAAATAAGTATACCTGTTTCCTTGTTATTATTACTTTTAAAAAATACTATATTTATGACAGAGAGAGACAGATAAACAGTGAGAGAGAGAATGGGCATTCCAGGGCCTCTAGCCACTGCAAAGGAACTCCAGATGTATGTGCCACCTTGTGCATCTGGTTTATGTGGGACCTGGGGAATTGAACCTGGGTCCTTAGGCTTCACTGACAAGTGCCTTAATTACTAAGCCATTTCTTCAGCCCTTCCTTGTTATTATTGTTTTTTTTTTCTACTGGGTCCAGACAGTATTATTCTTAATTAAAAACAGTGTTATGTTCATCATCTATAGAGTAGTATTTTTTTTAAATCTCATGTATCCCAGGCTAGCCTTGAACTCACTATGTAGCCAAGGTTGATCTTAACCCTGCCTCCACTTGAGTGATAGGATTACAAGTGTGAGCCAACCTGCAAAGTTTATATGGTCCTGGGATTAAACCCAAGGCTTCATGCATGCCAGGCAAGCACTCTACCCACAAAGCTACATCCTCATCCTACAGTATATTTATTTTTTCCTTTTGTTTTAGATTTGAGACATGGCCTTAGTGTATATAACAGGCTGGCTTCAAAATTGAGAGCCTCCTACTTCAGCCTCCTAAGTGTTGAGAGTAGAGGTGTCTGATACTATACCTAATTCCCCATTATATCCATATGCCTTCATTTTCCCATAATTTTAGAGGAAATATGGCAAAATGATCCTATTCTGTTTCAGACTGTGTCAAAAGAACTAAAACAAAATCTTCTAGGTATACTTAAATAAGCACGAGTTAATTAACATTTTAACTATTTATACTTTAGAGAGAATTACTATTTTCCAAGATTTTTTGTCCATTAAAAATGATCTTCTCAGGCTGGGCGTGGTGGTGCATGCCTTTAATCCCAGCACTCAGGAGGCAGAGGTAGGAGGATCACCATGAGTTTGAGGCCACCCTGAGACTAATAGTTAATTACAGGTCAGCCTGGGCCAGAGTGAGACCCTACCATGAAAAACCAAAAAAAAAAAAAAAAACCAAAAAATGATCTTCTCAGGCTGGAGAGATGGCTTAGTGGTCAATTCTCCAGGTCCCATGTAAGCCAGATACACAAGGGGGCACACACGTCTGGAGTTCGTTTGCAGTGGCTAGAGGCCCTGGTGTGCCCATTTTCACTCTCCCTCTCTCTCTCTTTCCCTCTCTGTCTCAAATAAATAAATAAACACATAAATAAAAATTAAAAAATGATCTTAACATCTTTGTAATAATGTTGCATATTTTCTTCTTTGACCCTCACAGCAGACCTAGGGTAACAGATATAGCAGGCATGTTATCATTCTGGCTTTTCATGTGGGGAAGAAGCCTATGGCTTGGCTCAGGAAGCAGCTCATGCCAAGACCACATCAGTAGGTATCATCAGAGCTTTGACCCAAGCTCATATGACTCCCAAGCACCATTAGCCACCGTTGTAGTTTAGGAATACACCCCAGTAGCATCTTCCTCACTTTCAGCTGTAGTTCTTGTTTTCCATGTGCTATTTAGAAGACCTTGCAGCAAGCACCTAGACAATTTTACTCCATGGGAAACTGCGTTGAAGCCATCTTCTCCAGGTATAGTGTGTGGCATGATCATGTATGATGCAAGGACTGTCCTTTACACGGGGCCGTGTAGCTAATTTAACTTATACCTGAATGGCTGGATCTCTCCCAATGGATCATTAACACTTTTCCTATTCTGTTTTAGGTAGGGATCCCACTTAGAACCCAGGGATCTGTCTTTCTGAAGGTCAATGATGCTCTAATAATAAAAAAAAAAAGGATTTAAATTAACCTGCTGCCTTTTATAGCTTAGCTTGCATAGCTGTAACTTTTTGTTAAGTAGAGCATAACATTAGCCATCAAAAGAAAATTCTTTTTTTTTTTCCTAAGAGCAATTGCATGTTCTTATTCCAGCCCCCAAAGAGTTAAAATACAGTAGGCATTTTGATCTGAAATAGGGCTAACTTTCAATGTGATCCCAGTTCACTCAGTGACCCTGATGGCAACAACATGTAATTCAAGGAAATTTATGAAAATAAGAATAAAGGGGCTGGAGAGATGGCCTAGTGTTTAAGGCGCTTGCCTGCAAAGTCAAAAGACTCAGGTTCAATTCCCCAGTACCCACGCAACACCAGATACACAAGGTGGCACAAGGTGTCTGGAGTTTGTTTGCAATGGCTAGAGGCCCTGGCGTGACTTCTCCGTCTCTCTCTTTCTCCCCTCTCTCAATCTCCCACTCTCTCTCAAATAAATGAATAAAAAATAAAAAATTTAAGAGGTAGGAGGATCACTGTGAGTTCGAGGCCACCCTGAGACTACACAGTGAATTCCAGGTCAGCCTGGGCTAAAGTGGGACCCTACCTCGAAAAACCAAATAATAATAATAATAATAATAATAATAAATTTTAAATAGGAGTACAGTAAAAACTTAAACCCAGCAAACCACATCCACACCATTACCTTTCACAGGACTTCTAGAACATGCCTGCGCCTACACCAACATAAAGCTATATCTATCCCAGAAAGCAAAACACTTGAAATGGCTACTTAACTAATTGAAGGGTTAAATTCATCCTTTCCTCAGATGGCTGGTCAAATGGTTGCTTAGATTATCCATAGACCTAGAAACATATATTTCTATTTGTTATCGTCTGATTAGCTGGTGAGGATCTTTTCAACGACTGACATATTTGTGTTTACATGGAACTCCATAGGAACCTTCTAAATGTTTTCATTCCAATCCGTAGCCGCTGTCTTGCATCTGACTGTTATTGTATCCATTACCATTCCAGAATATGTAATGAAAATTGTAGGATTGAATTTGTCTGCATTCATCCAGCAATTAACACGATTGCAGTAATTAATGGATGCCATGCATTGGAAACTTGACCAGTTGATTATTGTCATGCTCACTGTCTTTAAAAATAGTGTGTATTAGCTCATATGATCCTCACTGAAATCATAAGAGATCCCTATCTTTTTATTACCATTCAGTACAGAAAACTAACAAAGAAATTAAGTCACTTTCTTACTTTTTGTAAATGGTAAAAACTAGTCAGCATGTAGTTACAAAAAAAATCGTGCTTTTGAAAACTACTTAATAATGGGTGAGAGTCTCAGCATTTAATTAAAACGGAGAGCATAACACTTACATGCATGTGTTGGTATGTCTTGTGCACATAGACACAGCTAGAATGACATTTACTGAATATGGAAATCATATGGGGTTAAAATACTCGACAGGTCATCTATTTACATGTTAGCAATTCAGTGGCTATAATAGGCAATTTGTCCCTTTTGTTGATTTGATATGAATGTCAAAATCTATTAGAATGAGTAGGTATCATTCTGAAAAATCACAACAAAGCAATAATGCTGCTTAAAAATATTATTGTCTACATATTCTTCCAGAAGTTTCAGAATATTTAAAAAAGACAAAGTTCCATAAAATAAATATAAATAAAAAGTGATACCATCCTATAACAAACAATAGTTCAGAACTTATTAACGTCCAGAAGATTTCTAGCAATATTTTAAGAACCAACCAATCAATCCCAGTGCTATTTCAAATGGCTCAGAACAGTGCTGTCCAACAAAACCTTCTACAGATGGCTTGTGGTTACCACGGAATCTTATTTCATTACAATCAATTTAAGTTTAGTTTTATTTATTTATTCATTAGAGAGAGGGAAAGAGAGGGAGAGTGAGAATGGGCACACCAGGGCCTCTACCCACTGCAAATGCACTCCAGATGCATGCACCCCCTTGTGCATCTGGCTTATATGGGACCTGGAGAATCAAACTAGGGTCCTTAGGCTTTGCAGGCATGCGCCTTAACTGCTAAGCCATCTCTCCAGCCCTCAATTTAAGTTTACATAGCCACAGTTGGCTAGTAACTACCATGTTGGGCATCACAATTTTAGACTTCAGAAAATGGAGAAATGTTTGCCATATTTCTCCCCAAAACTTCAATTACCATTACCTAAACATAATAAAATGTAAAGAATAGAAAATTTTACATATGAATACCAAGGTAAGAAAGTAAATAATATACCATAAAATAATAAAAACATGTTCCAGGATGGTTCAGAGGAGT
>JAEOAD010002805.1:4690000-4922500 GCA_036365145.1 Orientallactaga sibirica | reverse complement strand
TGTACCCCCTCTTATTACATACGTACACTTCTATCACACCTTGACACAGAGGCACATTTCTTAAGTCTGAGTTATATGTGTCATTGTACCTATGCTTCATGACATTGTGTGAGGGACAACCTGTTAGTGAGAAATTCTAGGAGCTTCTCCATGGGGTCCTTTAATAAGGGCATAACACATCCTGTCAATGGGGAAGGTATATAGGCCAGAATCACCCCAATTCAAGTGCACGGGGGATGCTCTAAGATGATTATGGCACACAGCCCCAAGTCCATGTGGAAATATCCCATTACCTGAGGTCTGCAAATTCAAAGGAGCCAATTTGCGATTAGGATGTTGTAGACAAAGTGAGAACCTGCAGGCTCTGATTAAAGCAGGCCTCATTCATTAATTGTAGCCAGGCAGCTGGATGGGATAAGCTTACATGGCTTGTGGGTGTTGCAAGTCTCTTCTAAGCGACTTAGGGTTTTCCTTTGACCTTGATCTCCATTCAGATTTTCTGTCCCGTGTTCTTGATAGTGTTGCACTCAAGCTGATTAAACACTTGAAAAGACAGCTATGCCAGCACCATTTAGTTGTCACTATAAATTTAATTTTTGATTGTTGCGGCATTTGTGCATGTGTGTATGCATGTGCATTTGTGTGTGGGTGCATGGGGACTTATGTGTGTGGAGGCCAGTGGTTGATGCTAGGTGTTTTTTTCAATTGTTTTCTACATTTTCATACAGGAGCTCTCACTGAACCTATCGCTCACCAATGATGCTAGACTAGCTAGCCAGCAAGCTCCAGGGAACCTCCAGTGATGGGATTACAGCAGGCACTGCCAGGCCCAGCTTTTACACTGGTGCTACGGATCTGAACTCAGGTCTTCATATTTGCATAGCAAACACTTTACCATCTTCCTGGCCTCCTGGAAAACTTCCATATCATTAAAAAAAAATCCAGGGCTGGAGAGATGGCTTAGTGGCTAAGGCACTTGCCTGTGAAACCAAAGGACCCAGGTTCAATTCCCAGTACCCACACAAGCCAGCTGTACAAGGTGGCACATGTGTCTGGAGTTCATTTGCAGGGGCTAAGGGGCCTTGGCATGGTCATTTTTTCTCTCTCTCTCTGTCTGCTTCTTTCTCTCTGTCTCTCAAATAAATAAATAAAATGTAATTTTTTAAAAAAAGTCCAGCTACATACAAATGTGTATGAGCTAGACATCAGTTATATAATTTAAACATGCCTATTCCTCTTGTATTGGTCCAGTTGTAAAATCATCAAGGTTTCATTGTTGTTTTGGAGAATTACCCGAAATAAAACTGATGGTGTGAATTCCAGCTTTGCTGAACTTACCCACAATCCCACAACCCCTTTCCATGCTCTGCTTATTTTGGCTAATGGCTACATGTGGTCTGGGGTTTGTGAGGGATTAAGGCCGCTCCCAGGTTTTGACTTCACAGTAACATGATCTTCTTTGCATACTGGTCTAATCTAGTCCTGGAAGGCTCAGCTGGTGCTGCAGCTATTTTAGAGATATTTAAGTAATGGCGGGATCACCATTTTTTAATTTATTTCTTTATCTGTATCTTTTAGACATGCTTGTTTATAGCTCTGGAATTAGATTTACGTGAGGACAGGATTTAGGGGTTAAAGATGAGGCTTTCTGTGCTCAGACACGCACATATTTATATTTTAGTAGTCAACTTTGTGTATTCCTTAATGGCTTCCAGACTTGACAATCACTTAAAAGTTTTGGTTCTGCTAGGTGTGGTGGCACATGCCTTTAATTCCAGCACTCGGGAGGTAGAGGTAGGAGGATTGCTGTGAGTTCAAGGCCACCCTGAGACTACATAGTGAATTTCAGATCAGCCTGGGCTAGAGTGAGACACTACCTCAAAACCACCCCCACAAAAAAAAGTTTCATCTACATCCAAAATCACAAAAATATTCATCCAAAATGGCATTATGGAACCTTATAGTTTGACTTTTGACATTAAAAATATTTTTATTGTTTTTTTATTTATTTTTGGAGAAAGGGACAGAGAGAGATAGACAGAGAGGGAGACAGAGATGGGCGCGCCAGCAGTCTCTCAGCTGCTGTGAACGAAATCCAGATGTGTGCGCCCCCTTGTGGGCAAGTGAGGGAGGCATTGCGCCCTTGCATCACTTTGCATCTGGCTAAACGTGGGACCTGGAGATTGGAACCGCTGGACATTGGAACCAGCGTTCTTAGGCTTAGCAGGCAGGCGCCTTAGCTGCTAAGCCATCTCTCCAGCCCTGACTTCTGACATTTAAATCTAGAACTATCTCAATGTGACTTGTTAGTAACATGATGTTTACTGAGTTCTATTACTGGGTAGGCAGGAAGGACAGAGATTAGAATGGGATTTGCTTTTCTCCTAAATTCTCGGCTTTATTTTTCACCTTGTATTTTCTGTGAGGTTGACCTACTTTATTTATTTATTTATTTATTTACTTATTTATTTCAGTGGAACCTGTACTAAGCTTTTAGTCTTATAGCTTTTAATCTGCTTCCTACCTGGGAGTCTAAATGCCCCTTCTCTATTCACACAGCCCCGACCTAAAGTTTTCCCATCATGAACTTACACTTGAGAGAACACAGGATATAAAGGTTAAGAGTTGGGATCTGAAACCGGACAGTGTAGTTTTCGTTTGTGTATGATATATATAGTGTGTGTCTGTGGGTGATGTGCTTGTCATGTGAGGCAGACAGCTTCTGGTTCACTGAGATGAACTTCCAGACCAGGCACAGTTATGGAGGAAGGGATATTTATTGAAGCTTACAGATCCAGGGGAAGTTCCATCCTGGCAGAAGAAGCTGGCCTGCCTTCACAGGTCCAAGCAGAGATCAAAGCCACAAGCTAAAAGCCACACAGCACAGCACACCTCAGGAACTCCAGCTAGGCACACTTTGCATATATCTTTAGATTGAAATCTCAGATCCATCACCACACCTTAAGATCTGTCCAGTGACATTGCCTCCAGTCAGGTAGCTGCAGATGCAAACTACACACTAATAAACACTGAATATATTGGAGGCCATCTATTCAAACACCACACCATGTATGTATACATGTTTATCCGTGGGCATGGTACACATGTGGACACATGCATGTGCTCACATGTGTGTGTGTTGATGTGGATGCCAGAGGTGTATATCAGGTGTCTTTCTCAATCACTCTCACCTTATATTATTTTAATAAAGTAGTTTTTATTTTTATTTATTTGTTTGACAGAAAAAGAGGGAGAGAGAGAGAGAATGGACATCCCAGGGCCTCCACCCACTGCAAACTAACTCCAGATGTGTGCACCCCCTTGTTCATCTGGCTAACGTGGGTCCTAGGAATTGAACCTGGGTCCTTTGGCTTTGCAGGCAAATGCCTTAACTGCTAAGCCATCTCTCCAGCCCTCACCTTATTTTTGTTTTTTTTGAGACATGGCCTCTCAATGAACCTGGAGCTCACTGTCTAGACTAGTAAACTCCAGGGTTTTTTCTGTATCTGCTCGCCACCCCTGCCCCCCACTGCCCCGCATCCAATGTGAGGATTAGACAAGCTCTGGGTACATGGATGCTGAGATCTGAACTCAGGTCCCCATGCTAGTGCACCAGGCACTTTACCTACTGAGCCATTTCCCCAGACCCAGAACAGCATGTTTTACCCCCAGTTCAGCACTTTAAAAAAATAGGTAACTAAGTTTTGGGTTTTCACAAAGCTTTAAATTACTCATTATCTGCTTTCAGGGATGTGAGAAAACATTTTCTCTGTCTGCAGGGTAAGGTATAATTAGCTATTTTAAAACAGTTATTTTAAACTTAAGTGCCTAGTGACAGCGCTTGTCTCGACCACTTTGTGCCTTCATGACATATAACAGCCACCGGAAGAAAGAAAATTCACATGGCAGTGACGTGGGTCTATTTACCCGAACTTTCAGTTTATTCAGTTTTAGTATTCATAATTCTGGGACTGATGATTGGAAAAAAAGATTTAATTCTGGAGGTATATCTCTGCTTTGTGCTTTAGACTGTGTACTGTGCATGATAAAAGTTATCCTGGGAATATGAATTTATCCCAGATAAACATCATCATTAAGAATTAAGTGCCCAGGGTATAAAAAAAATCCACACAGTGGATTTGGATGAGTTACCATTCTGATCAGTGCACAAAATCCAGGCCAGAAAGCTGCCCCGGGATTGAATGTGCTCAGAGGAGACTCATACACTGAAGTGAGTAATCAGACTGCGACCTGATCTTTCTTTCCTTCATCCCAGCAGAGTGCCAGGCATCACAGCAGCATTACTGCACCTGTGTGTGAGGCAGAGGGAAGGGAAAAACAAAGGGCCCCGGTGGGGTGCATTGGAAGTTGTTGAGAGACCACAGGAGCACTTTCAGGGTTCAAGGCTGCCCAGTGTGTCCACAGACTGTGGATCTATGACATGGTAGAGGCCTCCAGGTTCTGGGAAGAGAAATTAACAGACGGTGTGTTTTGTATGACTAAAATTCACAAAGGCCATGCTATTTGTCTAATTGTATGTTTACTGTGACACCGAGTCAGCGTACTATTGAGCGAGTGCTCCTTTGCAAAATTACATCAGCCTGCCAGCTATTTTCCTCCAAGGCACTTCGTGCTTAAGAGAGACGAGCGACTGCTGTTATGTAATCACTGTGCCTATTGGAAAAGCTCTTCAGCTTGAGGGGAGAATGTGTGACCAGGAGACACACAGCCTGGCTGCCAGAGGCAGGAGAATCTTGCATTCATTGTGTTTTCTCTCGTCGTGACAATGCTGGACAATTATGATCTCATTTAGTCCATTCAGACAAGTAAGGAATTAGAAGTTCACAAAGCTAAGAGTGGTTAATAACCAGGAAAGCGTCTCCTTGCGAATCCATGCCGGGCTGCTGCTAAACATGACATTCGTTAACACAGTGTACAGAGCTGGTAGACCCTTCTGTGTTTGCCTTGGAGGAGGGGTGTGTGTGAACACCCTTACCTGAGTCCATGGGATCAAAACTTCTTTAAGCCCTGCATATCCCCCACTAACCTGCAGTTAGACTATCTCACTGTTAACTCTGTAGGATCTAGGCAATTACGAGAAAAACTTGTACTGCTTCCTTTGTAGGAATTTCCTACTCGCTTAAATGTTTTAAATAGAGCTTCTGATTATCATCTGTTCTCAAGTGGCTGGCGTGGATGAAATGATTTTAAAACTGCAAAGTGCAAGCAAATTTAAAGACCTGTTACTGCTTGCAGCGTCAACAAATTTTTAATAGATAAAGATGGAAAATTCTAAATACAACACTCCTGAATAGAATAAAACAGTACATTAAATTAATTTTCATGCCCCAGTGGGATTTATTCTGGCAATATGAGGATGATTTAATGTTGGAAAATATGTTGATTTTTTTTTTTTTTGCAGCTAGAAGTGGCCATATGATTAAATGTGGCTAGTAAGGTGTGAGTCTTGGAAAGAAAGAGTGCAAACTATCATTATTGATAGTATTACACAACTATATATGAATACAAAAGCCAATATAATTCTGCTATTAAAAGTAGAATAATTCAGGCTGGAGAGATGGCATAATGGTTAAGGTGCTTTTCTGTGAAGCCTAAGGACCCAGGTTCAATTCCCCAGTACCCACATAAGCCAGATGCACATGGTGGCTTGTGTGTCTGGAGTTTGTTTGCAGTGGCTAGAGGCTTTGGTGTGCCCATTCTCCCTTTATCTGCCTCCACCTGCTCAAATAAATAAAAAATAAAATATTTTTTTAAAAACTTGGAATAACACATGATTCAGGATCAACACACAAAATTGAAGAGTTTCCCCATATACCTTCATCTGCAAAAACTAATGAAAAAAAAATAAAACACAGGGCTGGAGAGAAGGCTTAGTGGTTAAGGCGCCTGCCTCCTAAGCACAAGAGTGCTGGTTCTAATCTCCAGCCGTTCCAATCTCCAGGTCCCATGTTTAGCCAGATGCAAAGTGACTCAAGGGCGCAATGCCTCACTTGCCCACAAGGGGGTGCACGCATCTGGATTTTGTTCGCAGCAGCTGAGAGGCGGCTGGTGCTCCCATCTCTATCTGTCTTCCTCTCCCTCTCTGTCTGTCTCTCTCTCTAAAAAAAAAAAAAAACAAATAAAAATAAAACACAGCCTATGTGCTATAGTAGTATTAGTTATAAAATAACCAAGACAAAACATAACTGTGAACCCTAAGTAAGGAAATACTCAATAAAGTTACTCTGAAAGACAAGAAAATCTGAAGAAACAGATGCTGTTTGGTACCCAATGGTCATTTATTTAATATTATATATTTTATTTGTTTTATTATATATATGTGTGTTTTGAAATACAATTTTTATTTCTTTACTTGTTATTTTGGGGCTGGGGATATGGCTTAGTGGTTAAGAACACTTGTCACTTAGGAATGAGGGCTTCAGACAGTCTGAGACCCCAGCACCCACATAAAAAGAGCTGGGTGTAGCCATGTAATCTGTGACCTCAGTCTCACATGAGGTGGGGACCAGAGAATTGCTAGGGGTCACTAACTTATCTAAGTCAGAAAAAATCCAGGTTAAGGGAGAGATTCACTTCAAGAAAATTATATGGATGTGGGCTGGAGGGATGGCTTAGTGGTTAAGGCATTTGCCTGCAAAGCCAAAGGACTCAAGTTCGATTCCCCAGATGCACAAAGGGGTACACATATCTGGAGTTAACTTGCAGTGGCTGAAGGCCCTGGTGCGCCATTCTCTCTCTCTCTCCCTCTTTCTCTGTCAAATAAGTAAATAAATAAAAATAAAATAAAATAAAGAAAATTATATGGATGAGTGACAGATAAAAAAACACCACATTCTCCTCCTGCTTCCACACACACAAGCACTAGGTCTACACACATGTACACATGCCACACACACAACATATCACTCCACACACACATACACCCACCCAAAGTAAATAAAATAAATGAAAAATAATTATTTTGTTGCTCTTGCAGCGTGGTGAAAAGAATGTAATCTCTCAAAATTGATCCTTAGAATTAATCAATTTGGGGAGAAAGGTTTCATTTGAATGTCAAAACACTGCCTAGTCTCTGACGGTTATACATATCCGCTGAATGAGCTTATTAACTGTGTTCAGATCTTCTCCTTCAATCCTCGAGTCTATTGGTTTCCTGACAGGAGGGGTGAATGTCTCATGGCGGTGCTGAGCAGTTTCTTTCTAACCACCCGGCTTGCTGTTGTGTGACGCCCTTTGGGTTGTACTGTCATGTAGAAGGATCATGGTTACTGTCATGTGTGTAAGTATCATGATACTGCACACAGGACCACTACTACTGAGAAGTTGTATGTCATCACAATTCTCCTTCCCAAGTCATCCATTCTTCCTCGGCAACCTTCTGGAGCTGTATGGTAGGATACTGCAGATGCTTGCAAATGTCACTGTGTTATCCGTGAGCATTCGTTACTTTAATAGTAGGTGAACATACTTTAATTCGGAAACATTGAACGTCACATTTCTTCTATTATTATTATTATTATTATTATTATTATTTTGGTTTCTCAAGGTAGGGTCTCACTCTGGTCCAGGCTGACCGAGAATTAACTATATAGTCTCAGGGTGGCCTCAAACTTATGGCGATCCTCCTACCTCTGCCTCCCAAGTGCTGGGATTAAAGGTGTGCACCACCACGCCTGGCCCTTCTATTATTTTGACTCTCCTATACCTCTTTTTAAAAATTATTTTTTAAAAATATTTTATTTGTTTATCTGAAAACACACACACACACACACACACACACACACACACACACAGAGAGAGAGAAAGAGAGAGAGAGAGAGCGAGAGAGAATGGGAACGTCAGAACCTCCAGCCACTGCAAATGAACTCTAGACGCATGCACCACTTGGTGCATCTGGCTTTAAGCGAATACTGGGGAATCAAACCCAAGTCGCTGGGCTTTGCAGGGAAGTGCTTTAACTGCTGAGCCATCTTTCCATCCCTCTCCTATAATTCCTACAATTCTGTTTGTACCCCTCCCTTTTCCTATATATTTCTTATTCTTTCTCCTAACTCATTAAAAGCCTTATTTATTTATTTATTTTTCTAGGTAGGGTCTCACTCTAGCCCAGGCTGACCTGGAATTCACTTTGTAGTCTCAGAGTGGCCTGGAACTCACGGTGATTCTCCTACCTCTGCCTCCTGAATGCTGGGATTAAAGGAGTGCACCACCACACCCGGCTAAAAGCCTTATTTTTAAAATAATTATAGACTGGTAAAAAAATGACAGAAACTGTTCATAGAGTCCTATGTGCCTATGGCCCAGGCTCTTCCAATTGCTGTGTCTTACGTATTTAGAGTACACTATAAAAACAGGAAGTGGAATGGCACAATTGATTACAAAACTTAATTGGATTTCATAAGATTTTACAAGTACAGATGTTAAAATGCCTAATGCCAATTCTACACTATTTAATCATATGTACAGAGTCATATAACCACTAACACAATTAAGATACAAAATATTCCCTAACCACAGGGAAATTCTCTTCCTCTCCCCTTTCCCTCCCCTAACTCTGAAGGACCATCATATACACTTTATAATTTTATCATTTCTAGAGTGTTATGTAAATGGACTCATATAAAACTGCTTAATATTGGTTTGTTTGTATTTTCCTCAGCTTAATGCTCTTACATTCAAACATGCGTTAGTAATTTATTCCTTTTTATTCTCAAGTAGTATTTCACAATGTGGAATGTGACATACCACAGCCTGTTTAACTACTCACCAGCTGATGAATTTAAGGTTATTGCCAGGTTGGGGCTCAAAGCTGCTATAAACACTAGTGTATGAGTTTGATGTCAATATAAATTTTCATTGTTCTAGGCTACATGCCAAGGAGTGCAATTGCTAGGATATATGGAAGTTGAGTGTTGGGAGTTTTCATAAAATTGCAAAACTGTTTTGCAGAAAGGCCGTCACATTTTACATTTCCATCAGCAATGTTTGAATGACCGGATTTTTCATCCTTCTGACTAGTCGTGTTAGGTGTTACCACTATTTTATTTTAGCCATTCTCATAGGACTATAGTAGTACTTTTTTAGGCCTTCCATTTCACAGTTCTGTCACTTCTTTGCTCACCAAGGCTCTATCACAGACTTCACCCTTAGAAACTCTTTTCACAATACCCTTGCCTTCCTTGTTTGCCTATTTCTCCATGTAACTTTTGCCCTTCACAATCCACCTTCACTATGCCTCTACGTCATCATGTGAGTACTGTTATGTGCAAGCCTCAGAGGCCATCTGCTTTCACTTGAATGTTATGATCCAAACCCTAACACACCTTGCCCTGTCCTGCTCTGGATCCTGCTCCCCTTGGTTCCAAGGATGACCTCATGTCTTTACATCTCTCTGGCAATCTCCCACACCCCTTTCTGCCCTCATTCTCCATGAGTGATCTTAAACGGAGCAGTCCTTGAGAAAAAGTACCAACCAGCAGCGCATACTACATCCTGTTAGGAAGTGAGGTAAGCTATAGTGAACCACATAGTAGTGGGCCTGCCGTCTAAAACCCACCGCAACCCCTACTAAAACCCATGTAACACCTACTCATAACACGAGTAGGTGTTAACATTTATTAGGGCCATCACTGTTGCCTTACTGTGGCCAAACATACAGTCAGCCTGTCTTCCACCACCCCCTCATGTCCCAGTGTGGGACCAGTCCCTATGCTGTGGTTGGCCGAATCCAATCGGTACAAGTACCCTCGTCTACCACACTGACTGTCTTAGGTACTCACAGAGCATGCAGAAATTTTATTTGTGTTATGAGGAACGCAGACCTTGATTCCCATAGCTTAGCCGCACAGTTGCCCCACTGGTCTTAAACAGGGGTGCTTGTAAGGTGAGAATCATCTTAGCATTGCATCTTAGGCGCAAAGAGTCATACCACAGCTGCACTGTCAGAGAAGGGCCATAAACCAGGGCAAAACCCACTGGGGTCACCGTTGGCGCCTTGATCAAGCCACGTCTGAGGTTGGGCTAGCTCTGGACTTTGCAGTCTGGCTTGTATTTTACCCTATTCACCCTTATTTACCATTGCCAGCTAGTGACAAAACTCCAAATTCTGAAAAATTCTTTGGAATTCTAAACCATGCTCATTGAATCTTATTAAATGCCATTTAGTTTGGAGAATACATATAGTTTGGGGTATAGAAAGTTAAATTCAAAGAAGGACGAATTAAGAAGCTTGGAATTTACTATCCAGGAGCCAGAATAATAACTAGTAATGCAAAGTAAGTGTCATGATTTCTCTAGAAGCCCTTTAAGCCTAAAACAGGAAGATTTGTCGATAAGCACTGGCCCAGCTCTGCTTTCCGATGTTCTGCTGCAAACTCGAAATACTCAACTGCAGCATGTCACCAAAGCGCATTTTAATCCACTCGGCAGGAATTTGTTACAAGAGCTAATAACAATTTTTATGAGGTCAGAAAATCTGTAAAAGAGATGCTGACAATGGCCAATTTTATTTCCCTTGGAACGACTCTCAGAACATATTTGACTCACTGATGCCAGCTCCTGAAGCCCACAAGATGACACACGATTCATGCTGCTTCAAAAATTCTTATGCCGGGGCTGGAGAGATGGCTTAGCGGTTAAGGCGCATGCCTGCGAAGCCTAAGGGACCTGGTTTGATTCTATAGGTCCCATGTAAGCCAGATGCACATGGTGGCACATGTGTCTGGAGTTCATCTGAAGTCGCTAGAGGTCCTGGTGCATCCATTCTCACTCTCCTCCTCCCCTCTGCTCTAATAAGTAAATAAATAAATAAATAAATAAATAAACAAACAAACAAATAAATAAACAAACAAATAAATAAAATTCATTCTTACTCTCAAGTCTGTAGCGATTTCTATGAATTTATATGAACTGTGAAGGGACTGATAATTATAAGATAAAGCATATATAAGCCCCGTCTATAACATTTTATTGGGACATATTCAATAAGTCAGACTTAGAAGAAAAAAAAAAAACCCTTACTTTCTAATTTCTGTGACAATTTCAAATGGTTAAACATGGTATGATAGGTTCCAGGCTAAGCTAAAACAAATCCTAGACTACTAAGTTGGACTTTTAATAATTCAGTTTCAATTAGAGTCAATTTTATTACACCAAATAGCTGTAAGGACCCTGCTGCTTGTATGTAAAATATTTTACATTTGAATTTTGGTTTGGAAAAAGTCCAATAATTGTAAATCCCCTTAAAGACCATATTAGTGGAATTAATGGAATTGATAGGAGGCTATGGGAGACTAAAATTCCCCATTTTTCTCTTTCTAATAATCTCTTAAATAATATTCAGTAGAATCATTCACTATAATGTCTAGCTGGGCGACCATGGGAGCCTTATTAAACCTTTAATTACCTTGAAGCCAGAGGATCATTAGCTCCACAATTCTAACAGCTAATGTAACTAAAGCGCTGAGTAAAGATAAAATGGGAGAATGCCTACAAAGATGCTCAAATACACATACTCAGGACATACTATGATCGCCATTAACATTATCTGTTAAGTAAATGTTTAAAACATTCCAGGTTGTATAAAATCTACATTTGGATCAAAGGAGGTAGGATGGGAAAGAACACATTAGACCCGTTTCTAGCGTCTAGAAACAAGGATGAACTTTGAGACAACGTGGTGCTCCCAGATCTTGCAAAGTTCCAGGAAATACTTGCAGACTCTGGAGTCCAAACTAGGCAAGTTACCATGGCATTGTTTGGACGAGCATCTCTCAGAGGCCCACGTGTTAAAGCTTGTTCCCTGGCCCATGGCACTGTTAGGAAGAGCAAGAAACTGTAGGAGGTGACGTGCCATTTGGAAGGCTTCTGGTCACATGAAAACATGCCCTTGAAGGTGATACTGGGACTCTAGACTTTTCACTTTCTCTTTGTGTTTCCTCTCTACAATGAGGTGATATGTTGCCTTGCTCCAGGCCCGAATCCATGAGTCCACCTGGCTGTGGACTGAAATCTCCAAAACTGTGAGCCACAACCCTTTTTTTTTTTCTGTATAAACTGATTAACTTAGGCATTTTATTACAGCAATAGAAAGCTACCATAAGCCATTTCTACAACATTAAGGGTTAACTTTCCATTCATCGTGGTCAGCGAAACAGAAAATTAATCTTCAAGGTTAAATACGAACATAATTGGGTTAGTAATGAATGACCCAATTTGCACAAATTTTAGTCAGAAATGGTCACATAATCAAAGAAAACATGGATTTATGTTTTGTTTTACTGGAAAATTCATAATCTATTCCCCAATAGATTACTTTTAACAAAAAATGGTAAGAACCTAGAATTACAATTAAAACAAACACACTACCATCAATCTAATGAATAGCTAAGTATTTATGGCACACTCTTCTATTGCACTGCATTATAACAGGAAAAGATTCGTGAACCACTTCATATTTTTGTTTAACTGTTTGGAAGAAATGACTTGGAATTTCCAATGTACTGTATGATTATTAAATGTTTTATTTCTTGATTTATCCTTTTCTTTTATGGTTCAAAACATTGTCTTTGAAAAGTAGAATTCCCTTCATTAAAAGTTCACATAGGAAAATCCCCCTTTTTAAGGCCAAAGTTTGATATATTACATCCTAGAACTGGGAATCCCCACATAGTTTTCCCTGTGGTAAGATGTCATAGACTATGAATTCATCCAAAAATATTAAGGTCAGTTAAAATAGACTTAACAACTGAATGGAGAAACAAACAGTAAAACCTTAGTGGATGGTAATAGGCTGCCCACATTCCAAAGAATGAAAAATACTGTATATGCTTTGGTTTTTCTAGTAAATTGTAGGAAGAGCCATGATGGATATTGTAATGAAAGGGTTTTTAGACTCATATGTATATGATAAATCTGTGTGGTGGTTTAAATTTAAGTGTATGTCCCCTATAGCCTGAGGTATTTTTGATTAAGATTGAGCTTCTTAAGTATCCAGCAGAAGGAGCCATGCTGGAAGAGGTGTGTCACTGGGGGCGGGTCTTGAGTCCAGCCCTGCTAGGAGTGTAGAGAGTCAGTTTGAGCCTTTCTGCTGCTCACGAATGAAGTGACCCTGGTTCTTCCTCCATGACGAAGCTTCCCCTGGAATCCATGAGCTGAATTAAACCCTTTCCTCCCACAAGCTGATTCTGGTCCAGTGTTTGTCCCAGCCACGCAAAGGTAAGTGCCACACTCTCTCATTCTCCTTTATCTTTATTTTCTCCACTGGTAGTTCTCTGGGATGGGATAACTGGGTACATTCAATCAGGATCACAGGTCTAACATGAGGAGCAAGTTGGGCAACTGAGCATGTATTTCAGAACAGATCTAAAGCTGGGCATAGTGGCGCACGCCTTTAATCCCAGCACTCGGGAGGCAGAGGGAGGAGGATCGCTGAGTGTTCAAGGCCACCCTGAGACTACATAGTGAATTCCAGGTCAGCCTGGGCTAGAGTGAAACCCTACCTCGAAAAACCAAAAAATAAAAAACAAAAACCAAAACACATCTAGAGATCTGAAACCTACCTCCTTGCCCATCTCCTGTCACATTGTATACTGAAAGTGAAAGAATGTCTGCCAATTCACCCTGCTATAGACCCACCTGGACACATTGTTCTGACGGTCAGCTGCTAGCACCTGATATATTTCTTTTCACGATACTTTCCTTGACCCCACTAGGCCCCATTCTGCAGATTGTCGGATGAATGCCTTTCATTTGAGGAAGTAGTGAGGATACAAAATCCTCAGCTCACTTCTGGAGAGGGTATAATTGTGAGCCAATTTTCTACATCATATTCTAGAATTTCCAAGTGGACCAAGCTCCATTCCTCACAGTACGCTCCCTAATAACACACCCTTCATCGGCTCCTCTCCTGCCCTGTCACACATTCCTCTTTTCCCAAGCAGGTATTTCCTGGAACTACCTCAAAATCAATAGTTTGGCTCTAAATTTCTCTTCTTGATCCTGCTTCTAAGGAAACTAAAATTGTGCCCAAAATATTTCTTTCTCTTTTTTTTTTCTTCATAGCTTTCTGATGTCCTAGATACTAGCTTTAATGGTTCACATCTCAGAAATACTACCATACTTCCTAAAATATCATTCTTTAATTTTAATTCATTTATAAATGGAAAAAAAATCAAACATAAAACAGAATGTACTCAATGTACAATGCATACTTATGTGAAAATGTTCTTATGTAACATAGTACAATGTAAAATAAATATATAAAACTGAAAGTTTTAAACTACAAAAATGTGAAGTATGTCCAGTTTTTTTTTTTTAATTTAAAAGGGTAATCAATGGCTGGAGAGATGGATCAGTAGTTAAGGCACATGCCTGCAAAGCCTAATGACCTGGGTTCAATTCCCCAGTACCCATGTAAAGCACGAAGTGGCACACACATCTGGAATTTGTTTGCAGTATCTGGAGGCTCTGGCACACCCATTTTCTCTCTGTCTCTCTCCCACTCCCTCTCCCTGCTTGAAAAGAAATAAAATATTCTTTTTTTAAGAAAAGGATAATAGGGGCCTTTAATCCCAGCACTCGGGAGGCAGAGATAGGAGGATCACCGTGAGTTCAAGGTCACCCTGAGACTACACAGTGAATTCCAGGTCAGCCTCTGCTACAGTGAGACCCTACCTCGGAAAACAAACAAACAAACAAAAAACAAAAAAGAAAGAAAGAAAAGGATAATCAGGCCTGGAACGATGGCTTAGTGGTTAAGGCACTTGCCTACAAAGCCAAGGGACCCAGGTTCGAGACCCCAGGACCCACATAATCCAGATGCACAAGGTGGCACACGTGTCTGGAGTTCATTTGAGTGGCTAGAAGCCCTGGCATACCCATTCTCTCTCTCTCTCTCCCTGTTTCTCTCTCTCTTTCAAATAAATAAATAAATAAATAAATAACATTCATTGAATAGACAGGTGGAGACCAATGCAGTTTTTGAAAGCTGCTCCAACTGCCTATCTGATGGGGGAGGGAAGATTCTCTTTCTCACTTCTGTTCTTAAGAGAGAATTTTTTTGTGTGTGAATTTTAAAATTTCTTTTTGTTTTATTTTTACTTATTTGAGAGCAACAGACAGAGAGAAAAAGAGGGAGGGGGGAGAGAATGGGCGCACCAAAGCCTCCAGCCGCTGCAAACGAACTCCAGATGCATGCACCCCCTTGTGCATCTGGCTTACGTGGGTCCTGGGGAATCGAGCCTCGAATGGGGGTCCTTAAGTTTCACAGACAAGTGCTTAATTGCTAAGCCGTCTCTCCAGCCTCTTGGGTGTGAATTTTTGACCAGGTAACATTCTCTGAAATCCTTGGACTTCTCAGATATTCAACAGGGCATGCTCTTTAAGACAGCAGTCCCTGGGTAAGTGTTGTTACTGAGCACCTGGAATATACTAGGAAGGCTAAGGAACTGAATTTTTATTGATTTTTGTTTCAGCCAATTTAAAACTAAATTATAACCATAAGCAGTTTTGGTTATTGTAAAACACTTGAAGTATGTTTAAAACAAATTGCATATAAAAGCCACTTTTTTTTTTTTTTGGTTTTTCGAGGTAGGGTTTCACTCTGGTCCAGGCTGACCTGGAATTAACTATGTAGTCTCAGGGTAGCCTCGAACTCTCAGTGATCCTCCTACCTCTGCCTCCCAAGTGCTGGGATTAAAGGCGTGCGCCACCACGCCCGGCGAAAGCCACTTTTTAACAACCACAGATTTTATGAAATCTACGTATAGCTCAAGTTTATCTGATGAAAAGTTAGCATCTACATTGAGGTATGAGAAAGTGTAAAAGACACAGTTGAATTTGAATAAAAATCTCAGTTAGTATTGAAATATTTATAATGAGTGTTTAAAATTTTTTTTAAATGTATGTGCATGTGGTTTGTGTGTGGATGCCATAGGACAGCCTCAGGTGTCATCCACAGGTGTACCTTTTTTGAGATAAGGTCTTGCATTGGCCAGATCCTCACCCATTAAACTTGAATGGATGGCCAGCAAGCCTTGATCACCCTCTTGTCTCTGCCCTCTCAGTGTTGGGATCACAGGCACATGCCATCAGATGCCTGTCATTTACCTGGGTACTGGGGATCAAACTCAGGTCATCCTGCTTGAAGGCAGTTATTTCAGTGACAGAGTTGTGTCCTCATGGCCCTACTTTTCTTCTGTGCTGCATGAAGAAACTTGGATATAGCTGGTTATGTAAAATATAATAAACTTAAATTTGCTTTGTTCTCTGTCCTTTTTTTTTTTTTTTTTTCCAAGGTAGGGTCTCGCTCTAGCTTAGGCTGTCCTGGTTTCTAAAGAGTTGCCATTTTAAAAGGTATGTCACAGGCTGGGAAATAATATTGAAATCCAAATGAAAAATAAAGGTATATAAAACTTTCTAAGTGAAGTAAGTATTCCTTAATATGAACCAGTTACTGACATTAGTGTAGATTACAGAAAGTGATCTGTGAAATAATGCTGCCCTTTTGCAAAACTCCCCAAAGCCTGCTTTGCCTCAACAATGAAGGAAGTACTGAGCTTATGTGAGGTTTGGGAAAGATGAATGGAATAACAGAATCAGACAATTAGGTCCTGTGAGAGGAAGTCATCAATTCTGGCATAACTATTCCTTCCTTTGACACAGCAAGGAAAATGTACCTTGCCTGTTTAGGTGGCTTCCTTCAGGCTTATGTATTGTCACAGTCAGCTTCAGGTTGCTGAGAGGAACTTGCCAACCAGACACGGTTATGGGAGGAAGGGATTCATTTGAAACCTGCAGTTCCATAATGGTGAAAGAAGTGGCCCCCTTTCGCAGGTTCACGCAGAGAGAAATACCACCACCAGCACCTTAAGCAAGCACACTCCAGGAACCCCAGCCTGAGCTCAAGCTCTCTGCATATCTTAGGCTGCAATTTCCAGATCTTTCCAACCCCACTGCCTCCCTTAGGGCTGGACCCTACGCTCCACCCACAGTAACGCCTCTTCCAGCCAGGCAGCTGGAAATTCAAGGAGCTTTAATAAAACTTGGGGGACGTCCATTCAAACTACCACATATATGCTTTCCTTTTTTCTTAATGGAAAAAGAACCATCCATTCTCAACTACTACCTATATTGCTATTAACAACAAAACCCAACTTTTCTCCTTGGTGAGGTACATGTTTGCATACTGGCAGTTCCCATGTGCCCATCACAATCCTTCTTCAGAGCTCCTACATATTCGCTTTCATATTTCTTTTCTTCATTTTTTTGCCTGTGTGTGTATATATGAATGTAGAATGTATGTGTGTGGTGTATGTACATGTGTCTAAATAATATGTTTAAATAACATGTCTAGGCTTATCAATTTTTAGACTTTGAGTACCTGAGTACCTGGAATATACTAGGAAGGCTAAGGAACTGAATTTTTGTTGATTTTTGTTTCAGCCAATTTAAAACTAAATGGTAGATTAAAACTTAAATGACATCTACCTGCACCCTCTTTACTTTCCTTCTTATTTTATTTTATTTTATTTTTTGAGGTAGGGTCTCACTCTTGCCCCGGCTGACCTGGAACTCACTACTTTGTCTCAGGGTGGCCTCAAACTCATAGCGATCCTCCTATTTCTGCCTTCCACGTGCTGGGATTAAAGGTGTGTGTCACCACACCCGGCTCCTTCTTATTTTTTTATATATTTTATTTTATCTATTTCTTTATTTATTTACAAAAGAGAGGGGGAGGGAGAGAATGGGTGCACTAGGGCCTCTAGCCACTGCAAACAAACTCCAGACACATGTGTCACCATGTGCATCTGGCTTATATGGATACTGGAGACTCAAACCTGGGTCTTTAGGCTTCACAGGCAAGTGCCTTAAACGCTACGCCATCTCTCCAGCTCTACTTTCCTTCTTATAGACCCTGGATGGATCAATGAACATGCTGTTTGCTGTGGAGCCAGATGATATATAACAAGTATGTACCTGTCCTTTGGTTTCTTGGAGTTAACGATCACATCATTTTTCCTTTGCCTAGCTTTCAAAATTCCCATTGTTTCTCCCCCCCAAATGCTGCTACATCTCTCTGCCGTGTGTCATGTTTATCAAATACTTTCTCTACATTTCTCAAACACAGTTACATTTCTTGTCTGCTTGCTCAAGACACTTCCTCTCTGAAACCCGCTATTGTTTAGCTTTCATTAGGAATTAATTATCCCAAAGCCAAGGATGCAAAAATGTAGACATCATTCAGGGGCATTTCTCCAAAAGGAGTAAAGTGAGGAAAAATCTTCCTCCCCAAATCAACTTTAAACTGGTCCATATTTACATGTTGCAGGCATATGTTAAATAACAGTTAAACAGTAATGACAATACCACAACTACCCCGATCTTCCTCACACATAAAACATTAACTGGTAGTTTTTATGTATCTTTGCACTAGAAGAAAATGTATTTACTTGAAGCATTTTGGAAGATTGGAGTGCCTGACCCACAAGTTATGATAAGCTGTGCTGGGTTAACCTCGTGGTGGGTACATAAAACCTGGTTCCTCCAAGACAACTAGGCGTTTGGAATATAAATTGTGTCCAAGGCGTTTCAATAGCTATTCCACTCTTAACTGCCAACTAGCTCATCTCTGTAGGAAAACAGAATTGAGTAGTATTTACAACAAGGCCATACCAATTGAATTGGAATCTAATCTCAGAGGTTTATTGCTGTTGTTGCCATAGTGATTTTTTTTTTTTTGCTGATGTTCATCTAAAGAAAATGCCACAGGCTGGAGGGATGGCTGAGTGGTTCGGTGCTTGCCTGTGAAGCCTAAGGACCCTGGTTGGTGGCTCGGTTCTCTAGGACCCATGTAAGCCAGATGCACAAGGGAGTGCATGCATCTGGAGTTGGTTTGCAGTGGCTGAGGTCCTGGTGTGCCCATTCTCTCTCTCTACCTGCCTATTTCTGTATCTCTCTCTCTCTCTCAAATAAATAAATAAAAGATTTAAAAATAAAAATAAAAAAAAGAGAATGCCACTGTTAAGCTGACCACAGAAGAGATGTCAGATGGGAACAGAACTCTGAAGATGTGCTACATGCTGGAGAGGGAGGACTACCTTCCTGGGAGTCAATCAGAAAGGGCTGGAGAGATGGCTTAATGGTTAAGGCATTTCCCTGCGAAGCTAAAGGACCCAGGTTTGATTCCCCAGGATCCATGTAAGCCAGATGCATAAGGGACATACACATCTGGAGTTCATTTGCAGTGGCTGGAGGCCCTGGTGTGCCCATTCTCTCTATCTGTATCTCTTCTTTCTCTCTCTTCTTGCAAATAAAGTAAATAAATAAAAATTAAAAGGAAAAAGAAAGTACTTGCCAAGCCCAACCTCCATATTATGTCAAAAGATAAAATTGAGGCATGGGAAATTATCCAAGATGAAAGGAAGGTGGGTAGCAGCCTATAAGTAGCTTTATAAACATTTAGAATGATAGAAACAATGTATTCTTGACAGATCAAATGATCATATTGTCATTTGTATAAACCAGCCTTCCTGCTACAGCCAAATCATTACGATAGTCACATCCATAGTTCTAACCTTGAGGCCTTCATTCTGTGATATCATAGCAAGTGGGATGTGTGAACTGAAGCGCCACGTCACTTTTTCTAACACCATGTGAAACCCAAATCCTAAAGATTTCTTATTTCTCATCTGGCTTTGAATACGACGGCACTTGAAGCATGCCGACAGGCTGTGTTGCAGTCAGTTCCTCGTTGCTGAGACAAACTTGCAACCAAAAGTAGCTTATGGAAGGAAAGGGCTTATCTCAGGCTTACAAAATCCAGGGGAAATCGCATGATGGCAGAAAAAGCTGGCTCACTCCAGCACACATCACAGGAAAGACAGAGAGAGAGAGAGAGAGAGAGAGAGAGAGAGAGAGAGAGAAGACAACACTAGCAGATAATAACAGTCAGAGCTCAAACTGCTCTGAACACACCTAGTTGGGCTGGACCAATGACACACACACCCCCCCACCCAAGCAGGAATTGGCTTCTGGGGTCTTAGTAGGAAGTTCAAAAAATATGATACGATGAAATGGTAGGAAAATGGATGGACTTGGCACGGATCATGCTCAGTGAACACACACAATCACAGAAAGACAAACGCTACATGTTCCCACTCATCTGTGGTTCCTAACCTGGATCAGCTTGAGTTGTCGGCATATGGGAACAGGCCACTGGAGGCCCAGACAATAGGGATGGAAGGGTTTGTGGGGAGGGGAAAGGAAGGTTGAAGGCAAATAGGCAAATAAACATAAAAGTAAACCCAAAATGAATTGTTGCCATAGAAACCTTTCTCCTCGAAGGCGACTAAAATATAACCTTCACGATGAGAATAGGGGGAGTGCCTGAAAAGAAGGGCCCTGGAGAGGGTGGGATGAAGCCTTACCTTAAAACATTTGGCTCTGGCCTGTAACTCCCACCGCCAGAAATTGGTTGCTGCCCACGTTGATCTATTGACCGGAGAGGCCTACCGAGGTCCCCAAAACAAGACAGGTTTCTGTCAAAGAACTCGATTATCCTCCTGAGGTGAAAGGTAAGACCCTGTTGCTGAAGACCACCACAGGCTGCCAACACATAACAAGAAAGACCCAGCTGGAATCTGGGAGCGAGCCAGGAAGTTCAATTCTTAAAAATACCTGAGTCGATGGGGCCATATATTCAAACTGCCACATTCAAACTACCCCCGGGCTGGTTCTAGAGAAGACACGTGTATTAGTCAGGGTTCTCTAGAGGAACAGAATGGACAGAATGAATCGTATTAAAAGGGGATTTATTGGATTAGCTTACACAGTCCAGCAATAGCAGGTTGCAGGTCTGAGAGTCAAGAAACCCGGTAGCTGCTCAGTGCACGAGGCTGGAGGCCTCAGCAGTCCCAATCCGGCACTGAAGGCCTGGAGGCTTCCTGGAGAGACGCTGCTCTTCAGTCCACCCTGGTCTTCAGTCCACACTGGAGAGCAGCAACACCAAGCAGCAGGTACCAAGCGGAAAACACCAAGCAGCTAGTAGCACCGGCAGCCAGGTGGGAGAGAGAGAAAGCCAACCAGCCACCACAGCACACAGAGCAAAACTACAGCCAAAAGGTCACACAGCACACTTCAGGAACTCCTGCTAGGCACATTTGCATATCTTTACAATGGAATCTCAAACCCACCATTAACACCTTAAGACCATCCCCCAGTGACACTGCCTCTAGCAAGGTGATTGCAGATGCAAACTATAACTAGTAAACCACTGAATATATTGGGGAACATATATCCAAACTACCACAACACGGCTCTTCACAGGAAACTGAACATGGACATTAAGAGCATTTTCAGTCATGTTCAAGGAAAAATTTGCCACAGACACTCTACTGAAACCACCAAATTATTGTTTGCATGTAAATCAAGTATGGCCAGCAACCACAAATGGAGGGTAGCGGGGAGGACCTTCTTTCTTCCCTTTGGGGGTCTAGTATCTATTTGAATATTCAGAATTATAGGTATATTATTCTAATTAGACATTGCCGTTTCTTTTTGTTTTTCCTCCTTGAGGTGCTGGGGATCAAACTCAGGGCCTTAGCTTCCACTGCCCAGTTACTACTTCAGCCTTAGCAAACCTCCTATGTCTGGCAATTTTATGCTTTACAATTCATTTGCTTACACATGTACATAGACTGCAGACCTAGGAGCTAAATCTTTTGACATGCACTGTAGGCTTTCCATAAGTTGCCTTACAACCAAAGCCAACTGCTCATTGTCTGGTGCTAATTGTTTCCCTGTGCTTATTCTAGAAATCATCTTTTTTTTTCTTTCTTTCTGTAAGCAGTCCTGACATAAAACAAAATGATAGCTTTCACTGACAACTTTCATTTGGAAACTCATCTGTGAATATTAACTTCTGGAAGCGCAGAACCACACAGTAAATTACAATGATCAAACCTCATATCCTCACTAGAAATACACAACCCTGAATGTCAAGACTTCAAACTTAAATATGATTCTAATTAAAGTAAAGGATAGTTACCTATTTGAGTTGCCGAGCAACCAACAAAGGGTCTTTCTGAATCTGAAATTTAAGCTGAGATTTGAGGACAATAATTTATATGGAAGTACTATTAACTATGTGATAAATTCAGAGATTTGGGAAAAGCATGGCTGATTTTTTTTTTCAGTTCAATGATGGAATAATTCCGCAAAATGCAGGAAGACTAGAATCATGTTAATAATCTTATCTTTTGGTAGCCTAATTTCTAATGGGGTCATTGAAGACCTGAAATTCTTAAAACAATACAAAATGCCTTCTGAAAATATAAACAAAGTCAACTTGACTTCTTCCTTTGGAAGGAGGCACTCTTGGTAATATCTGAAAAGTTCTCCAAGTTCTCTGATTTTCTGTCACTGACGCACCTGGACTAAGATTCCCACTTGAATTTTCTTTATGTCAAATGCCACGTGGTGGGCTTATTTTCTTCTGCCTTGTTGCTTGGCCTTCAATGTTCCCACCTGAGAGCACAGGGACTTTAAGATGGACTTACTGGTGAATGACAAGAAGAAAAAGTAGAGCTAACTAGAGTGTGGGGAAGAATAAAAAAGGTAGATGGAACAATCTGAGAAGTCTTTTCTTTCTGGTGAGCTCGGGAGCCCTGACAGGGTGGTGGCATGATCCACTGGGGTTTGGTCACTCCTGCTGCAGTCAGTGTGAGGGCCACAGGCTGGCAGAAGCAGCTGAGGGGAGGGTTACAGACACATGGCCCATGCTCACCTCTAGTTCTGGAAGGGAAGCCTTCCTGGACTTGCTGAGGCTCCTCCCACTTTTACCCCTGGGACACACAGCCCAAGGACAACTACCAACCATGGCTGTCCTGTAAGGGGAGGCTGCCGCTTCTTGTTAGGGAAAAGAGTTGGGATTTGAGGCTGCGGGAGCCACAGTGAGATCTGGCAAGGACAGAACAGCCTGCCTGCTCTACCTGAAGTGACATTCCCAAGCCCCAGACTTGAGGTGGCAACAATCAGTCTTGGTGACAGCATTGGCTTCTTTTATTACTTTTGTGATGGGGGACTTTGTGGCTTATACGAACCAGTTTATCATTGGGCAGTTTTTGAAGTCAGAAGTTCAAGACGGGTGTTGCTGGGCTTTTAAAAACGAGATGTAGGCAGGTCAGCATCCCACGGTGAAGCTCTGAGGGAGTCAGTTTCCCTGGCTTTTCAGCTCCTCGAAGTTGCCTGTGTGACTTGTCCTGCAACAGCATCCATCTTATCCCTCTTCCTTTGTCGTATTTCTTTCTCTCCTTCTCTCTCTCTGACCTTCCTGCCTCCTTTTACTAATGATCCTTATAACTACATGATCATGTCAAGATCTTCAACGCCATCACATCGTTTTGCCTAGAAAGTGGACACGCTCACAGAATGTCCTTGGTGACCATCACTGCGCTGACCACAGCGAAGGTGGCAGTAGGTTATATCTCCAGTGGTTTTCCATAGGCGGACCTGTGATACCCAGTCTTCCTCAACAACAACAGAGGCCCCCTGATTGCCCCTGCTTGGTATATAACCTGTTTATATGGCTGAAGAAATAAAGCAAGGTTGTGATTTCTTTGAGGTTTGCATGTGGCTTGACAAGTTTGACTCACTAGCTGAGAACTAATTGCAATACATGTTCAAGCCATTCTCCCTCAGTGTTGAGAAAAGCTTGTGTCTCTGCTTCCCCTCCCCCTCAGAGGAAATTCCAATTTTCAGCCATAGAGGAGGTCGTGGGTAGAGGATTCAAAGTTAGGCAGTGAAATACATTATCAAACCTGCCCAGGAAGGGTGAAAGTCATGAAATGAGGTTTCATGTGTGGGTGCTGTTGGCATAACATGACAATTTGCCCCATTGGGCCTGAAAAGAGCTTCTTCCAGCATCTCATAGGCTTTCCAAGTCATTAGCCATTTCCTCTCAACTGCCTCAAGCCCTTTGCAAGCCATAGTGAGACACATATCTGTGCCTGGTCCCTCTGAAAGAAGTGCCCTGGAAGGACAAAAAAAAAAAAAAACAAAAAAAAAAAAAAGAAAGAAAGAAAAAAGAGGCAGTGGGAATCCAAGGTGATCCTGCTAGACAAGAACCCAACCAAACCCTGCCCAAACCTGCCACTCCCACGGGCTAAGCAAGTCATCTACCATGGAGCCACGTCCCTCTTCAGCTCCCTGAAAGACTTTCAAGGGTTCAAGTGTGAAAACTGCAGCCAGATCTCCCCATAATGGGAGCTCTGAGAGCCTGTCTAGGAAGCGAAGGGCCAAAGACTGACACACGACAGGATGCTGGAGCCCTGAGAGCCATTTGAGTGCATGTGAGAAAGCAGAAGCACACGCGGGTAGTGAGAGTAACTCTGAGCCAACAGGGTTATTTATAATGCATATTGATTGTGCTACACACCCTCTCTCTCTCTCCTCTCTCTCTCTCTCTCTCTCTCTCTCTCTCTCACACACACACACACACACACACACACACACCCCTGCTTATTTAACCAGCCCTAACAAACTGAACCTGGAGGCTAATATCCAGCAGTGACCTTATTGTGGTGGTTGGCTGCACAACAAAAACCACATTTAAAAGGAATCAAGATGGAAAGTAAGCTCTAAGAGTAAGGAAATCCAGGCAGAGCAAAACTGAGAAGAGGTTTTATGTATTCCTCGAAGACTGGCTGCATCAGAGGGCAAGGGATCCACTTGTGAGACTCACCAGAGTGGAAGACAGGAGTGTATTCTCCCATGACAGCTGTCATCCTTGGTTTGCACTGGATGGGAGTATCTGATTAATCATTTGGAAACCCTGTTATCTAAAATGCTTTGTTTATTTATTTATGAGAGAGAGAGAGAGAGAGGGTACATCAGAGCCTCTAGCCACTGTAAACAAACTCCAAACACTTGCAGGACCTTGTGCATCTGGCTTAAGGGGGTTCTGGGGAGTAGAACCTGGGTCCTTAGGCTTCATAGGCTAGTGCCTTAACCACTAAGCCATCTCTCCAGCCCAGTTAGAAACTCTTTATTAATGCTTGGCACGACTCCAGTTTCAGAGGCAGAATAGGATTGTGTCAGATAGTGGACAGAAAACACGGATGATTTGGAGTCGTTGAAACTGGTTCAGTCATCCTTGTCTTGACACTTCATACCTGCCTGACTTGGGTACTGACCCCACTGTCTCTGTTCTCTTCCCCTCTGTGGTGGACAAGCATTGCTCTGGTTACATCAAGAGGCTGATGAGAGAATAATGCCCAGACTTAGAAGTTCTTTCTTATCCTCTTACATAGTGCAAAGATTATATATGACTATTGAAGAAACAAGGCAAATTTTGGTTGCTAGCTTATAAACTAGTGAGGGCAATGATACACACAGAAGAAACACTTAAAGAGCAAGACTGTACTTAGCAACACGTAGGGAGGCCTCTGGTCACTTTCTTGCTACCAGGTAGCCGTGGCTCATGGTGTGCCACAAACTAGGACGAAAGAGGAGAAAGGAAATGAAAAGGGAAAATGTCACAGGAGAAGTTTGAGCTTGGGGTTATGAGGCATATAAAACATCTGAGAATGTGAGAATTTTGAGCTAAACTCTCAGAGGCAATATATTGGCAGGGTTTACTTCCAGGAAACTCTTTCATGTTTTAGACCCATTCATAACCCTCTCGTACAAACCATGGTGGGAAGCAATATGGCAGCTCCTCTCACAGGGAGGAGCAGAACAGCTTTTGTACAGCAGTTCCACTTTCGCCACTAGTACTACAGAGGGGCATATGTATGCATGTCAAAAACTCATGAAGATATTTGCAGAAGACGACTTTATATCACTGATAGAAAAATAATTTAAAATATAAAAATAAAACCTCAGAGGCTATCAATAGCTGATTGGGTGGAAAATTGTAGCAAATCCTCCATTGAAATACCTCAGTAACTTTGTAAAATATATAAAAATAATATCTCTTGTTTTAAAAAATATTTTATTTATTTGTTTGAATATATATATATATATATATATATATATATATATATATATAGAGAGAGAGAGAGAGAGAGAGAGAGAGAGAGAGAGAGAGAAACAGACAGACAGAGGGAGAGAGAGAGAGACAGAGAGCGGGGAGAGAGAGAGAGACAAAGAATGGGTACACCAGGGTCTCCAGCCACTACAAACGAACTCCAAATGCATGTGCCACTTTGTGCATTTGGCTTTATGTGGGTACTGAGGAATTGAACCTGGGTTACCAGTAATTGCAGGTGAGCACTTTAACTGCTGAACCATCTCTCCAGCCCTTAAAATACTATCTCCCTATGTACTTGTACTGGATTATTGAGATAACTCATTGTTGAGTGAGAAAAGTAAAATATGGAACTGTGCATCCAATATTTCTTTTGAATTCCATCTCACAGTCATATTACTGATTCTAAAATAACATTAAAAGTCTTCTCTGGTGATCTAGTGGTTTCAGAAACTCCACATGAATTTGCCTTCTTTGACTTAATTTAGGAAGTTTGCACACACAAAGTTCTCTAAATAACTTTGAACTGGAATCACTTCAGGAAGTCAACAATGCAAAACACAGCTGCCTAACACAGGGTCCCATCCAGTTCCCTCAAATCTTTATCAGGTGGTTGGATTCTGTCATTTTCTCAATTGTGTTTCTGCCTCTGAATTCACAGCCAATTCACCCACAAGGGACTATATTTGGAAATGGGGTTTTATATCTATTTTATATTTATTTATTTATTTATTTATTTATTTATTTATTTATTTATTTATTTATTTATTTGAGAGAAAGAGAGATAGAGAGGCTGAGAGAATGGGCATGCTGGGGCCTCTAGCCACTGCAAACGAACCCGAGATACACATGCCACCATGTACAGCTGGTTTACGTGCATTCTGGAGAATCAAACCTCAGTCTTTAGGTTTAGTAGACAAGTGCCTTAACCACTAAGCCATCTCTCCAGCCCTGGAGATGAGGTCCTTTTTCTTTTATTGACAACTTCTATACTTACAGACAATAAACCATGATATTTCCCTCCCCTCCCTCTATTCCCCTTCAGAACTCCACTCTCCATCATATCCCCTCCCTCTCTCCATTAGTCTCTCTTTTAATTTGATGTCATCATCTTTTTCTCCTATTATGAGTGTCTTATGAAGGTATTGCTAGGCACTGCAAGGTCACGGATATTGAGGCCAATTTCTGTCTGGACAATTGTATTGTAAGGAGTCATACCCTTCCTTTGGCTCTTACATTCTTTCCTCTCCCTCTTCCACAATGGACCCTAAGCCCAGTTTTTTAAAAGTGAAAATCAAGGTCAAATGAGTACACAAGAATGGGGCCTAGGGCTCAGAAGATCATTTCATCAACCAACTGCTTTCCTCACAAGCATGAAGGGCTGAATTTGAGCCCCAGAACCCACTTAAAAAATGCTGGGCACAGTGGCATGTATTGTAATCCCAGTGCTGGGCATGTGAAGACAGAATGGGCTTGCTGGCCAGCCAGCTCCAGACCAATGACAGCCTCCTTTTCAAAGAACAGAAGATGAAGTTTTTGAGGACTAATACTTTGTCTTCTGATCTCCACACGTGTGTCATACACAACACACACAAATATACTCAGACATACAACACACACACACATACCCACACAATACACAAACACACATACACACACAACACACACATACACACGCCACACACACATACACATACATACCACTCATACACAACACACATATAACACACATACACATACATGCACACAACACACAGAACCCACACACCCATAAAAGAACAGAAACTTAATCCAGTAGGATGAGTGACCTTATAAAATGAGGAAGAGACCTTTAGGAACGCATGGGCATCTGGGCAAGGCTATGTGAGGACACCATATGCAAGTGGTGAGCTATGAGCCATGAATAAGGCCCTTCACTTAACTGGGTAATTAGATCTTGGATTTTCAGCCTCAGAAATGCCAAATAAGTAAGCCTACCATCTAGTCTCTTTATGTGTGGTGTTTTGTCATGCAACCTGTACAGACATAAGCAGGAGCCATCCTGGACCGTTGTGAAGGAGGGCAGTCCTCTGCAAGGGGTCAGCTGAGCTCCCAGGGTAGCCAGGACCTCTGGTACACAAAGGACCACTATGATGGCCCAGTAACACACAAGCCATGTCAAACCTACAAGAACAAGGTAGAAGTTGGGGGAGGACAGTATTCTAATCTCTGAACTGTCAGCACTCCCTCTGTGACCATCAACCGCCTGTAGGATTTATCACAAGAATTTCTCAGCTCCTTCCAATTCCTGGGATCCGGCATCTATGACGTACAGAGAGCAAAGTGTGCACCGTCAAGAGCCAAGTTAGCTTCCAAAAATAGTGCGGCTTCAAATCTGGGAGTGAGAAACAGCAGCCTGTAACTTAGGAGCGAGAGGAGATGTACTTCAGATCTCAAAACCGCAAAGAACCAGCCGCTGCCCCAGAACCTCTTTGTTGTCCTCAAGGAAGGGCAGTCAGAAGTGCTCCAGGCTGAGAATTCAGAAACCCTGGCCCTCCTGGAAAAGGCAGAGAAATATCCCTTCTCCTAAGTAGACAGTTTCTCTCAGCTAGCCAAGGGCAAGAGGCGGGGTCAGGCCAACATTCAATCCAAAGAAGCATGGCACTCTAGTGATGAGCAGATTCGGCATGGGAAAGGCAGACTCAGGCATACCCGGGTTGTCTGCTCTGAACACTGTTATAATGAAACAGCAGTATGTGGAAACCTGGTGGGAGGATGGATGCTCTTTTAAAAAATGTTTCAATTTAAACTTTAAAAAATTTTAACTGATTTTTAAATATATTTATTTGCAAGCACAGAAGGAAGAGAGACAGAGAGAGAGGGAGAGAGGGAGAGAGAGAGAGAGAGAGAGGGAGAGAGAGAAGGAAAGAAATTGGGCATGCCACTGAAAACGAACTTCAGATGCATCCACTACTTTGTGCAGCTGCCTTTACATGGGTACTGGGGAATCGAACTCAAGTCAGCAGGTTTTGCAAGGAAGTACCTTTAACTACTTGAGCCATCTCCACAGCCCCTTCAGTTTAAGTTTTGAGTCATGTCATCAAGCATATATGTGTACCTGATATAGCAAATTCTAACAACAACTATTTCTATGATTTGAACATGGATTAATTATTTTTACTGACAACACATCGGGTAAATGGCTATGCCTGTTACAGACACCTGGAGACAAGTGGTTCCAAGAGAAAATATGATCCAATAGATTACTGATCTAGTGAGGATGGAGCACATATCTATGCCATGCATTTCTAACAAAGCTGAAGAAAGAGCTGGATCCAAAGCTGAGAAAGACCTGACAATTGCACTTATAAAGCTACAAATCTCTTCAGGGACAAACAAAATGGCATATGCAGTTCTAAATCATGGCTAGGAAAACAGTTCTAACCCACCACAAAATTCATATGTGCGTTTATATACATATACAAGTATATATATATATTAAGGATATATAAAATCATGGATAGGAAAGCAGCTCCATCCCACCATAAAGTTCATAATCACATATGTGTATATATATAATTCCTGATCCTTGCTTTTTTTTTTTTTTGGTGAGAGACACAGAGAGACAGAGAGAGAGGGAGAGGAAGACAGATAGAGATGGGGGCGCCAGCAGCCTCTCAGCTGCTGCTAACAAAATCCAGATGCATGCGCCCCCTTGTGGTCAAGTGTGGCATTGCGCCCTTGCATCACTTTGCATCTGGCTAAACATGGGACCTGGAGATTGGAACCGGTGTTCTTAGGCTTAGGAGGCAGGAGTTTTAACCGCTAAGCCATCACTCCAGCCCCTGATCCTTGCTTTTAAAAAATAATTTCCTGATTCACTTATTTATTCTTTAGCATCTATTACAATGCTTATAATATTATGGTTGCTCCAAACTAAAGACATGGCACATTACTAAAAGTCCATCATTTGATCCAGACAGCCCATGTTTAGATCCTGTTTCTCTCACTTCAGTCCCTTTGTTTCTAGGTTGGTCAAATTCTCCTTTGCTCATTGCTTCCTGCCCTGTTTGTGCAAGGGCTTTGCTGGGTGTGATGCCTTCTTTCCTACCTCTCCTTTGTCCATCTATTTCTCCCATGAACTTATGCTTCCCTGTGCTTTAATGACAGAGGCCTTTTTCTTGTCTCTGTGTGTGTGGTGGTGGCAGGGTGGGAGATTCTTTTACCAGCTACAACTTTTAATCTTGTAAAATCTATAGAACTCTGGACAGAAAACTGCTTTTCCCCTCTTGAATCATTGTTGGATTCTCTAAGTACAAAAAAAACCCACTGGTTTAACCACACATACATTGAGCTTTGAGCAACATCAAATTGCCACGTTGGTGATAGATTAATAATTCCCTTGGAATGTGAAAAATAAATCCAATAAAATTTTGAGAAACAAAGAATGTTGAAAAGAAAACCAACTTCCAGATGAGTATAACTGCCTTTATTTATTTAACACTTATGACTTTGTTTTTGGTGTACAGTTAGGTCAAGATAAAGTAACAGGATATTTTTAAATGTCTTTTCACTTGATAGACATGCTTTTATCCAAAATCTAACACTTCATTGTACATTTTGCTTAGAAGGTCACTTCCATGTTAAACTTTGCAATAGGGCTGGAGAGATGGCTTAACAGTTAAGGCACTTCAATGCAAAGCCCAAGGACCTAGGTTCAACTCCCCAGAACCCACATAAGCCAGATGCACAAGGTGACACATGTGCACAAGGCATAGTGCATCCATCTGGAGTTCATTTGCAGTGGCTAAGGCCCTAAGATGCACCAATTCTCCTTCTCTTTTGCTCTCTTTTAATAATAATAATAATAATAATAATAATAATAATAATAATGATAATAATAATAATTCCTTGCAATGGGTATCTTCATTCAAAAGTTCATTTTCTCAGCTTGTTAGCATCACAAATGGTATTGAATGTAAATAATTATAATGGTGCAGAATCATTTTGGCTGAGTTTTGTGACACTTATTCCATAATACATAACAATGATGACTCAGTGATCATTTATTTGTAACATTTGGAAATTGCTACACAGGAAAATAAATATATGATTAACTTTACTTCTAATCCTATAATGATGCTGAGTAGATGCTGGAGACACACAGACTCGGTTCATTAAGGCATGTGCCACGTTTTCCCCATAACTGTGTTCCACCAAGTTTATGTTGGAAAATTTTCAAGAGTCTATTCCCATTTATTCCAATAGTCGTAAAACCTCAGCATACCTTAAAAGTCTAATTGGAAATACCTCATCGTGAACTGAATTCGTGTGGTTTTTACCAAAGCTAATCTCTCCACATGTCTTTCTCCGTCTTTCCCCTGCATGTGGTTTCATTTGTTCCTCTACGTTATCATCTACAGCTTCTCATCTTTTCACGTTTCTTGCCCCATCATTGTGTCAGTCTTCTTCCCACTTCTTTTCTCTTCTGTGTTTTTATCTTTAGTCACCATTAAACATTTGTATTCCCTATTTTATTTATTTTTGGAGAGAGACACAGAGAGAGACAGAGAGAGGGAGAGGAAGACAGAGATGGGCGCACCAGCAGCCTCTCAGCCGCTGCAAATGAAATCCAGATGCGTGCGCCCCCTTGTGGTCAAGTGCAGCATTGCGCCCTTGCGTCACTTTGCATCTGGCTAAACGTGGGACCTGGAGATTGGAACCGCTGGAGATTGGAACCAGTGTTCTTAGGCTTAGGAAGCAGGCGCCTTAACCGCTAAACCACCTCTCCAGCCCGTATTCTCTATTTTTAATAATAAAAGAAGGTAAAAGATAAAACCCAATTGAAGACTTTTTGTCTTCTTATAATTTCCCATTAACTCTTTTCCTGTCCTTTATAGAACACAATTTCTTCCCTTCTTTTTAAAACAAAACTTATTGAATAGGTATGTGGGTTAGAAATAAGCACAAGTATCTAAAGGAGAAAATAAATAGTGAAGGGATAGTAAAGATTATATAGCTAAGTGTATCTCATTCAGATTAGGAGAACCTCTTAAAATCTGAATCTTTATAATTCAAGTATATTCTGATTATTTATGCATGCCTATTCTGAAAGAAAGCTTAAAGCAGTTGACAATAAAACTTTATACATTTTATTTTTGTGAAATTCACTCATTTAACTTTTACTTTCATTTTAACAGGTAATATATATAAAGTCATAGGTTTGTGATTGATAGGTGTGTGCACGTCTATGCATGTGTTTATTCATCTATCTATAATTTATAAATATTTTATGTATTAATTTGAAAGCATAGAAAGACAGACAGAGAGAATGGGTGCTCCAGGGCCTCCAGCTGCTGCAAACAAATGCCAGATGCATGTGCCTCTTTGTGCATCTGGCTTTATATGGGTGCCAGGGAATTGAACCCTGGGAAATTGAACCAGGGTCCTTCAGTTTTGCAGGCAAATGCTTTAACCACTGTGCCATCTCTCCAGCCCCTCCTCTCTCTTTAGTTCCCACTTTAGGTAGGGAAACACAATATCTTGGTCTTGATTAGAGAAAACAGACTATTTCGTTATGGATTATTATTCAGTGAGATCAGTATTAAGGGAAATATAATTCTTGTAAGTAATTTTATTTTTATTTATTTATTTATTTGAGAAAGAAAGAGGTAGACAGAAAGAGAATGGGCATGCCAGGGTCTCTTGACAATGCATACAAACACTAGACACAAGCATCACCTGTACACCTGGCTTACCTGGGTACTGGGGAATCCAACTTGGGTCCTTAGGCTTTGCAAGCAAGTGCCTTAACCACTAAGTCAACTCTCCAGCCCAAATATAATTTTTTTTTTTTTTGATTTTTCGAAGTAGGGTCTCACTCTGCTCGAGGCTGACCTGGAATTCACTATGTAGTCTCAGGGTGGCCTCAAACTCACGGTGATCCTCCTACCTCTGCCTCCCGAGTGCTGGGATTAAAGGCGTGAGCCACCATGCCCAGCTCAAATATAATTTTGAGCATCAGATATTTTTCATTTTGTGTGCCCGTATGTGTTTATCATGACGTACAGGTCGAGGTCGGAGGGTAACTTTCGGGCTCACCTGCCACCTCCTTTGAAGCAGGATTTTCTGTCTCTGGATTCTTTTTTTTTTTGTTTTTGTTTTTTCGAGGTAAGGTCTCACTCTAGCTCAGGCTGACCTGAAATTCACTCTTTATTCTCAGGGTGGCCTCAAACTCACTGTGATCCTCCTACCTCTGCCTCCCCAGTGCTGGGATTAAAGGCGTGTGCCACCACACCCGGCTTATCTCTAGATTCTTGCTCTGCTGTTGCTGTGTTCACCATAAGCTTCTGGGATATTCTCCTGTCTGCACCTCTCACCTGGCAGGTAGCATGCTGAGAGGACTCCAGAAGCCTGCCACTGTTCAGGCATGTGGTTTTCTTTGTAGGGTCTGGGGATCAAGTTCAGATTCCCCAGTTGGAGTGCTTCATCTACTGAACCATTTCCCCAGCACCTAGAGATTTTTTTAAAATTGTTTTATTTTTATGTAAGAGAGTGAGTGTAAGTGCGTGTGTGTGAGTGGGGGGGGGGAGAATGGGCACACCAGGGCCTCTAACCACTGCAAACCAACTCCAGATGCATGTGCTACCTTGTGCATCTGACTTACATGGGACTGGGGAATTGAACCTGGGTCCTTAGGCTTCACAGGCAAGTGCCTTAAGTACTAAGCCATCTCTCCAGCCTCCTTCAGATGATTTGTATCCAGGATTTTCTTTGAACATTTCTGTTGACACAGGCGCAAGTGACACAGTTTATTGCTCTTAATTAAGCTCACACCACACCAAGTCAGGCTATCTGACTCTTATCACAGCTCCATCAAAAGTCTGTCTAAGCCAGACATTGTGGCGCATTCCTTTAATCCCAGCACTCCGGAGGCAGAGGTAGGACGATTGCTGTGAGTTCGAGGCCACCCTGAGACTACACAGTGAATTCCAGGTCAGTCAGGACTACAGTGACAGCCTACCTCAAAAATAAACAAACAAAGTCTCTTTTCTAAGAACAGATTCATGATGTCAGTTCTTAATCCATTTGCCTCCATTACCTCTTTCCTCCTTAGAGCTATGCCACATTGATGATTAAAAGCTCAGGTCAAAACAATGCGGTTATATAACTACTCTCTATTTCTGTCTTATGAAAACGCTTCCCCTGTGAGTTATACTCAGTATTCCTCACATCACAGATGAGAGAACGCATCAACTCTCTGAGCCTTTCAATAACTACCATAGTTTGTTCTAATCTTACTGACAAGTGGCTCAACCTTTCATGCAAAAGGAACTGCACACTTCACAAGACCAGGCTACAATTTCCACAGGGCCTACAGCTATTAAGAAAGCACTTGTAAAAGGCGGGCGGGCGTGGTGGTCACGCCTTTAACCCCAGCACTAGGGAGGCAGAGGTAGGAGTATTGTCATGAGTTCGAGGCCACCCTGAGGCTACATAGTGAATTCCAGGTTAGCCTGAGCTAGAGTGAGACCCTACCTCGAACAACCAAAAAAAAAAAAAAAAAAAAAAAAACAGGATTCTTCTCCTTCAGCTCTTCCACCCTGGCCAAAGTACCCTGCCTTTCCTGAGCCATTACTTTCTCAAGAGCAAAATCAGCTTTAATGATCCCAAAGATATCTTCTTGGGTGTTCTGTGTCTGTTTAACTTTTGTTGTTTTTTTTCTTCCATATTATTTACTTCTAATGAATTATTTATTTTATTTCTTATGGAAATTACATGAAATTCATTACATTTACTAAGTACAGTTGTTTTTAAAATATATTTTATCTTTATTTATTTGAGAGAGAGAGAGCGAATGGGTGTGCCGGTGCCTCCAGCCACTGCTAATGAACCCAGATGCGTGCACCCCTTTGTGCATTTGGCTTATGTGGGTACTAGAGAGTCGAATCTGGGTTCTTTGGTTTTGTAGACAAGCGCCTTAACCACTAAGCCATCTCTCCAGCCCCGATAGTTGTTGTTTTCAACCACATGATCAGACATTCTTAGATGTGCCTCCCTTCGTGAGATGGAGATTAAGTCCTCTGAGCTTGAATATAAGCTCTTTAAAGAGAGAACACCATACTCCAAAAGAAAGTAAACATTCCCTATAGTATTTATTGTGTACCTGGTGCCACGGCATGGTAAATACTTACAAATAATTATTTGCAAGGAGAGAGAGAGAGAGAGAGAGGGAGAGAGAGAGAGAGGGAGAGAATGGGCATACCAAGGCATCTAACCACTTCTAATGAATTCCAGACACCTGTACCACCTTGTTCATCTGGCTTACCAGGATACTGGGGAGTTGAACCTTGCTTCTTGGGCTTCAGAGGTAAGCGCCTTAACCTCTAAGCCATCTCTCTAGCCCACAAATGATTTTAAAATATGGTTAATGTATGTTAATATTTATAGGCATGCTTTACATTTATTATACTTAGTATTTATAGACAGCTGAGGCAAAAGGGCCAGTCTGAACTATATCACAAGACACTGTCTGTAAGTTCTTCCTTACTCTCAGGCTTGTGGGGGAGGGTCTTTGATTTGGCCATCAGAATTTTGTTAGCTGCTTAGATTTCGGAATCGTCTGTATGTCGATGAACCGCTTTGCCTCCCACATCTGGGCATCAAGAGAGGAAAGATGGTTGGTATGGGAGTGGAGAGATTGGGCTCGTGCAGTTGTGTTAACAGAAACTAATGAGAATTCTGAGTCTAGTTTTTCACTTCACACCTAATTCGGTGGCTCTGCGTCACCTTCATTCCTTCCACAGATGGCTATTGAGCCATTATGATGTGCTGTGTGAGGCTGTGGGGCTAAACAGTGAACAAAAAAATTCATAGTCCCAAATTTCATGGCACTTAAAATTTCACGGGAAAGCTAGATATTATTTTGTTAATTTCCACCAGTAAATATACTACTGCAAACTATGAAAACAAGAAGAAAAAGAGGGGCTGGAGAAATGGCTTAGCAGTTAAGGCACTTGCCTGCAAAGCCAAAGGACCTAGGTTCGAGTCTCCAATGCCCTCGTAAGCCAGGTGCACAACGAGTCAACGTGCGTCTGGAGTTCGTTTGCAGTGGCTGGAGGCCCTGGTGTGCCTATTCCCTCTCTCTCTGCTTCTTTCTCTCTCTCAAATAAATAATTAATTAAATAAATAAATACAATTTTTAAAAAAGAAGAAAAAGAATGAGATTCTGCAAGAATGCTCTAGAAAGAAGCTTTTTGCAGGGCCCCGGGTTAGGATAGACTTTCCAGAGGAGCTGGCATGAATGTTAAGTTCTGAAAAATGAGTAGCACATTTCTCAGCAAAGGAGGGGGTGGGAAAAAGAAGGAAAATGAAGAGACAGCCAAATATAACACCTTGAACTTTACAGTCAGGTCTATAATTTTCTACCTTTTTTATTAAGAAGGCACTCATACAATTATTTCTGAAAGGGTTCTAAAAATGCACTTATTGGTGTGAACAATCTGATAACGTCAGAGGCTAGAGACCCAGCATGGAGACAGAATTCTGGTGGGTTTTTTTTTTTTTTATTTCTTTTTTGAGACAAGTTCTCAAGTTCAAGTAGCTTGAACTGACCTTGAATTGGCTATCCTCCATGCTCAGCCTCTTGAGTGTTAAAATTCCAGGTGTCTGCCACCGTGCCCAGTTTTGAAGACAGTGCGTGACCTTGGGCTCATCGATTCTCCATCATGTCGTGACTCTTTTTGTATATTGTAACTACTGGAATATTTTCTTTGAGGGGACTTTAACAGTTATTTCCTTCATTATGTAACCTTTCATCTTGGTTGTTGGAATTTGCTAGACTGTGAATTTCTGTTTTGGAAACTAGAATGATGATGATGATGAAGGACATGAGAGGGCTGGAGAGATGGCTTAGTGGTTAAGGCACTTGTCTACGAAGCCTAAGAACCCAGGTTTTATTCCTAAGTACCCACATAAGCCAGATGCACATGGTGGCGCATATGCCTAGAGTTCCTTTGCAGTGGCTAGAGGCCCTTGTGGGTCCATATTCTTGTTCTCTCTCTTTCTCTCTTCATTAAGTAAATAAAAAATTTTAAAATATTTTAAAAGTTTTTTTTTTAAAAGGACATGAGAAACACACATGTATTTCCATTCATGTGCCTTTCTCTTTTGTCTCTGCTTGAGAAATCTGACTGTCTGTTCTGTAGTCTCCTATAAACTAATTAACTCTCCCCTCTGTGTGACAGCAATAAGAACCGACCAACACAATCCCCGGAGAGTAACATCTGGTGACATGCAGAGAGGGAGGGGACACAGCTAAAACCATAGACACATGTCAAGTTCCCTTAAATTTAATCTTCACACTTACACATGATTAAACTGAACAGGACTGATTAAGCAAGGAGATGTTTATTTTAGTTGACGTTTGCAAATCTGAGATGGCAGCTCTGCCTACAACCTTCTCTATTTAACAGGGACAAGGTGGTACACTGACATAGCCAGCGCTGTGGGGTCCTATCTCTGATGCTCCTTTATACCTAATGGTGCCAAAATAAGATGCTTTTCCTAAATAGAAGAAGTATTTGATAGATTAATGGATCCATATTAAAACTGCAGTTCTCCTACATCCATATATTTGTTTCTTAGTTGCACTTGAGATTTTAACACACAGGGAACAAATCAAATTTAGATATTTCTTCAGAGAAAATGCATATATTGTATATATTGAGTTTATGCTGCATTAGTAATGGTCTTGGTCTAAAATAGAGACATTCATAAGAAAACCACAGATGTCTGAGAGAGTTAATCCCTTGATAGGAAAAAAGAATCCCAGCTCTCTGAGACATACCAAGCTTTCCAGTCTTAGCTTGTTTTGCATCGTCACTTTTTAGTTTTCAATGTAGTGCGCTGATTTCCAAGGTTTGAAAGGAGTTAAGGTATTAATAGACCCTCCAGTGATTCATGGCCACACACCTGAAATTCATGAAGAAATGGGAGCAGCTTGCTTTTACCTCCATTTCAATATTACAGAGATTTGTTGAACATTCAGGTGTAGGCCTGGGTAGTGGTGATGAGTGTCCCCTGTAGGGAATCTCAAAATATTCCTTGGAAACCTGAGACTAGTGGAGCTCAGCAATCATGCCTGGATCCCAGGTGTAGGGCAGATGCTCCCATCTTGAGAAACTACACTCCATTACTACCTGTTGTGGAGTTTCCGATTCTTGGATTAGCCCATAAGAAGTCAATCCAACATAACTTAGCAAATTGGCATGATTTCACAGTTCTGTTTTTGATATTTGGGTTCCTCTTTCATCTTCTGTCAAAGATGACGGTACATTGAATTTGCTTTTACTCTTTATTGATTTGTAGGAATTCTTTAAATGTGTTTTAATTAAATTCTTTAAATACTAAGAATGATTTAATTCTCTAAATGTGTTTTATTTGTGGTTTACATATATGTTTATGGTGAAAATATGTTGTCATAGGTGGCCATCTTTCATTCTTTTTCTTAATAGCATTTTAATAAAACACACATTCTCAGATTAAATCTATCTTATCACTTGTTTGGTATAGTTTATTGTTCTTTTCATCTTAACGTCCTAGAAAGGGAATCTTTACCCAAGGTTATGCCAACATTCATCTAGGCTTTTATTCCTTAAAAGTTTGATTTTTTTTTTTTATAAATATGTGATATCTTTCTAAAGTTCCTATATGCCATAAGGTCAAGTTGAAAGTTATTTTTCTTTTTTTAAAAAAGATTTTTATTTCATTTTATTTATTTGATGGAAAGAGGCAGAGAAAGAGAGAGAAGAGAATGAGTGCACCAGGGCCTCTTATGTGGGTCCTGGGGAATTGAACCTTCACAGGCAAACACCTTAACCACTAAGCCATTTCTCCAGCCTGAGAGGTCCTTTTCTGATACCTAATTATCTTAGCACCATTCATTTAGAACATCCATCTCTTTCCTCTGCATTAGAGTGGAGATACTTCAGATTGAAGGACCCTATATGTTTTGATTCTGAACACTCTTTACTGTACTACTAGTGCAAACTATTAGTACATAATTAGTCTATACCTTGTGCCACACTGCCTTAATGCCTGTGACTTGACTGCAAGCATTGACATCGCATTGAGTTTTTCTACACTAATTTACATACAGGTATACATTATGTAAATATGCGTGACTTACTTGGGTTTTAATTAGGATTTATCATGTCTGTATATCAATTTTGAAAAAAAAATTCCCATCATGAATTAGAGAAGTTAACACTACCATACCACCTCGTGCTCATCCCAAATGATGGAATTTATAAAAGAAAAAAAATTGATAATACCGAACGCTAAGCAGGATGTGAAGCAGTTAGAATTTTCTTTGTGCTATACCTGCAGATCAGTTTCTCACTTTGGAAAGCTTGGTGACAATGTCCATTAAAGCTAACCAGAGCTTATCCACCACCCAGTGACTTCACTCCAATCCTACATGGTATTCCAAGTCCAGTATTCCCTCCTCCCCGTGTGTACATTCCTTTCACTGTGTCATGATTTAAATCATAAGCTCTAGAGTCACATTGGTGCCATTCACATTCCAACTCTACCTCTCTGTCTGTGTGACTCTGGCCAAGCCACTCATCCTCACGGTGACCCACGTGGATGCAGTGTTCATCAGAATGCCCCATCATTTCTTATCTCCACCTGCAAACAGGGAGGAGCGGATGGATGACTCTTTCTGTAAAGATGCTGTGTTAGGAAGGCTGCATGGGACAGTCCCCATCTGAAGAGTCTCTGACAATTTTAGTGAGGATTCAAGAGATACTCACTATTATTATTATTATTATTATTTCATCTGAAAGCTTCCATGGTTCACAGTGAATCTGCTCCATGAAATGTCAGTTGTGACAGCTGTTTTCCTCTTTGCAGACCTCTGGCATTGCTTTCCCATTTTCATAACATCATCTTGGATGTGGCTATGGGACTTCGCTGTTGCTGTTTGTTAGCCTCTGTGGACTGCAGGCAGCCCAAAGTAGAAATCTCGGCTCGCTGCCTGCCACTAGATCTTTGCAGGCTGTTGTGCCTCTACATGTTCAGTGTTAGCTACTTGCATTGCACTGGAGTGGGGAGGGAGACGGCATGGTGCCTGTGAATAATGCAACGTGATCGGTTTGCTGTCTAAGAAGCATGTTGTTTGAACAGTTCCTATATGCTACAAGTTATCATCAGAGTCATCCCCTTTCCTCAGTTTCTGTGGGTTTCAGTTACTGGCAGTCCACAAATATTAAGTGGAAAATTCCAGAAATAAATAGTTCATAGTTTTAAAGTAGATTTTATTGTAATATATTGTTATTATTTTATTATTATTTTATCTATCTTTTAAAATGTATTTATTTATTATGAGAGAGAGAGAGAGAATGGATGCAGGAGGGCCTCTAACGAATGAAAAAAAATACAGACACATGTGCCACCTTTTGCATTTGGCTAATGTGGGTACTGGGGAATCGAACCTGGGTCTTCAGATTTTGCAGGCAAGTGCCTTAACAGCTGAGCCATCTCTCTAGCTGTTGTTAATGTAGTAGTGTACTTAAACTATAAATTAAAATTTATTACATAGGTTTATATGTATAAAGGAAGACATGCTATACACAGGGTATAGTAATGTTGACAGCTCCAGACATCCACTGAGAGTTTTGGAATGGATCCTGGATAAAAGGCAAGGCATAGAGCAACTGTATTAAAATTCGGGAAATTAGAGCTGGAGAAATGACTCAGTGGCTAAGGTACTTGCCTGCAAAGCCAAAGGACCCTGGTTTGATTCCCCAGGACCCATATAAGCCAGATGCACAAGGTAGAACATGCATCTAGGGTTTGTCTGCAGTGGCTGGAGGCCCTGGTGCCCATTCTCTCTCTCTCTCTCTGCCTGTTTCTCTCTCTTACTCTGTCATAAATAAATAAATAAAAATGTTTTCAAAAATTCAGGAAACTCGCTTAAATGTGGGCATAAAAGTATGAGGGCATGCTAGAACAAGTAATTGGAGTGTAAGTTATTTTAATTATGAAAAATTGAATTCTATGATGATTTTCCAAATAGAATTTTCAAAACAGTAACTGCTTCAGGATATTAATATACTTGCATTTTCAACACAAGAGAATTAAGAGTTTTACATGCTGGGCTCAGTTTAGAATTTGTGGCTAGAAAGTCGGGGGTTTTAAAGACCAACTTGTGCCAAAAGTTTTTACTTGGTACATTTTCTTATTTTTATTGAGTGTTACATCCCTCGGGCCATGCATTTCAGAGTCTCAGGAAAGAGTATGAATACTGTCTATGGAAATAGTTATACACTCCACAATAAGAAAACAAAGTCAGTTCTATCCTCCTGCCTTCGTAAAGATCTAAGCGCCAGGCTCCAGGTTAGGATTATTAGGCTTGTTTGTGGGGGCATAAAGCTTCCCGTCTCTTCCTAACCCAGACCACAGTCTCCTGAGCATGTGTGGACAGACAAGAACAACTTCCATGCACACCAGCCACTGAGTTTTGTCTGTGCGGAAGTCACAGAGAGAGAGCAAGAGAACCCAACTTCCGGAAGACAGCCCTGGGAAGAGGCACTGCCTGGGCCTTGGCACTGAGGATTCTTGGGTCCTACGTTCATTACCTTGGGCCTGATGGAAAGAAAATATGTGAGCTCTGCACACTTCCCCTTGCCTTGTAAGAGAGCATGTCTGAAAGACCAAAACAAGGCTTCCCAAGGTGCAGGAGCCCTCAACTTTGCCTGGCAACAGAGTTTTACTGATGCTACTTGCAAAAAAAAAATTTTTATTACAATTTGCAGAGCCACGGGACATTTTCCTCTAGGATATTTCTAAATTCTTATTTGGATGAACCACAAACATTGCTGATCATCGACATCACAGTATTAAGTAAAATTCTGAAATTATTCTCTCTTCCCAACAACAGAAACCTTCAGCTTTACTGAAATTTCTGGCATGGTAAAATACTACTAGTTGCTAGAAAGCAAGCAGTTGTACTTGGTTTTGTTTTTCCTACCAAAATTCCAAAGGCCGTGTACATACTTACATTTTTTTCTTTCTTTCTTTTTTTTTTGGAGAGAGACACAGAGAGAGACAGAGAGAGAGAGAGAGAAAGAGAGAGAGAGAGGGAGAGGGAGAGAGAGAGGGAGAGGGAGACAGACAGAGATGGGTGCGCCAGCAGCCTCTCAGCTGCTGCAAACGAAATCCAGATGTGTGCGCCTCCTTGTGGTCAAGTGTGGCATTACGCCCTTGCATCACTTTGCATCTGGCTAAACGTGGGACCTGGAGATTGGAACCGCTGGAGATTGGAACCAGCGTTCTTAGGCTTCAGAGGCAGGCGCCTTAACCCTAAGCCATCTCTCCAGCCCCATAGTTACATTTCTATCAGGTCCTCGTTCAAGAGAAAAATGTGGATTTCATGAAAACTATGCCATTTCATAATGGTCCATGGTGACCTCCTGCTGGGGGCTGTCATGGAAGACAGTTCCTCAGAAGGCCCTTCCCTGGCACTGCAGTTCAGTGGCTATCTTTCCTCCAGATCCTTGCTCCTCAGAATTCCAACCCCAAAGGAAACATAGTGCTGAGAAGAAGACAAGAGTGCTCAGCACTGAAACATCGCTGTCACACCCTCCAAGGCTCAGGGACCATTGCAGAAGAGGGGGCGGAAAGAGTGTAAGAGCCAAAGGAAAGGTACGACTCCTTACAATGCAACTGTCCAGACAGAAATTGGCCTCGAGATCCATGACCTTGCAGTGCCTAGCAATACTTTCGCAAGACCCTCATAATAGAAGAAAAAGATGATAACATCAAATTAAAAATGAGACTAATGGAGAGAGGGTGGGGACATGATGGAAAATGGAGTTCTGAAGGGGAATGGGGGAGGGGAGGGAAATATGGTTTTTTTTTGTCTGTAAGTATAGAAGTTGTCAATAAAAAAAAAAAAGCTGGGCGTGGTGACGCACGCCTTTAATACCAGCACTCAGGAGGCAGAGGGAGGAGGATCGCCATGAGTTCAAGGCCACCCTGAGACTACATAGTTAATTCCAGGTCAGCCTGGACCAGAGTGAGACCCTACCTCGAAAAAACCAAAAATAAATAAATAAAAAAAAGAATTCCAACTTTACCTTAAAAACAAGGCTGTTACAACATCAAATCTGAGTGTGCACACACCTTTAATCCTAGCACTCAGAAGGGAGAGGTAGAGGTAGGAGGATTGCTGTGAGTTTGCGACCAGCCTGAGATTAATTCCAGGTCAGCCTAGGCTAGAGTGAGACCTTACCTCTAAAATCAAAGACAAAAAAAAAAAAATAAAGTTAGAGCTGGAGAGGTGGTTTAGTGGTTAAGGCATTTGTCTGAGAAGGCTAAGGACCCAGGTTTGATTCCCTAGTATCTATGTAAGCCAGCTGCACAAGGTGGCACAAGCATCCGGAATTCGCTTGCAGTGGCTACAGTCCCTGGTGTTGCATGCTCCGTCTCCCTATCTGGCCCTCTCTCTTGCTCTCTCTCAAATAAATAAATAATTTTTTTAAAATCAAGGCTGTTATAACATCAGACTTATCTGCTTATTTTGAGAAAAACAAATACGTAATACAAACATAATAATACGTTCTCCTGTACAGACAACATGGCTATGTAACTAAATATTAAGAGGCTAGGGAGATGGCTCAATGGATAAAGCACTTTCCATGCAAACATGAGGACCCAAGTGTGGATGAATAAGGTGACTAGGGCCTGAAGAAGACACTGGACATCAACCTCTGGTCTCCACAGATAAGTGCACACTCTCCCACACACGAGTGTACCCACATAGCATACGCATATACATCCGCAAAAAAAGTCAACATTGAGGTCAAGTAGACGTGACTTTCATCCAAGCTGTCATATGATCATCGCATGTGGGTCACACCACAAAGTCCTTTACAGTAAGTGTGTACAGATGAACAGAGTCCCTGGTGTACAGGGCACCAGCACGGTATGTAGATATTCAACAAACACCTATTCATTCCTTTTTGGTTCTCTGAATTGCATTTGATTCACATTTTTAAATCACCACATGCAGTTGATAAGCAATCATAAACGACACTCTAAGTGGCTGCCATCTACTCCGCACTTGCAAAACACACGAAATAGCAAGATCAAGATGCACGTGCGCACAAATCTCCCCGGAGTGAAAGGAATTCTGGAAGTTTGTCATGGGATGTTCCAAGCGCTGCTTAAGAACAAAGAGCCCTTTTGATATAAAATTGAGCTTTAGGACTTGATCGTATTCTAAGGCTTCAGCTGTACTGCTGGTTAACCTCATTCTTTTTGGAATACAGCTACTCTTCGGAACTCATATATATATATATATATTTTTTTTTTTCATGAATCACTGCCAATCACATTGATGTTATTGTGAAATAAAGGACCTTTTCTTTCAGAAAGTCACAATTCAAATCATAACATGAGGCCCTATAAAGAGCTTTTGGAAACTCCCAGACAGCTGCTTTCTTGCAGACAGAAGCCTAGGAGTCAGGGCCTAACCCTGATCCCTGGGGTCTTGGGCAGACATAGAGGAGGCTGCTGGCTGCCTGGGCCACCATCACAAGCAGGTTGTGCAGTTGCAAGAAGTCAATTTCCCTGTCCTTAAATGTTACTGCTGAGTAAGACTGGCACAGTTGGGCTGGAGAGATGGCTTAGCAGTTATGGTGCTTGCGTGCAAAGCCTAAGGAGCCAGGTTCAATTCCCCAGAACCCATGTAAAGCCAGATGCACAAAGTGGCGCATGCATCTGGACTTTTGTTTGCAGTGGCTAGAAGCCCTGATGTGCTCATTATCTCTCTATCTGCCTCTCTCTCTCTCAAAAATAAATTAAAAAATACTTAAAAAAAGAGTGGCACAATGAATTAGCTCCTCCCACTCAGTGCTATCATAGTAAGTTGAGTGTGTGTACTAACTCTGCAAAACATAAAGATACACACAAAAGTGGGGACTCCAGATGCACATGAGCAAAACATGGCAATAACCTTTTCTTTTATATGTCAAAGATGTTATCACGTCTCTACCAGAGAGAGGAAACCCACTGGAAGCTGATTGTCACAGACGCACGGGTGTTACACAGGAGGCTCTATGGGAATGTGGAAATTCTTCTCGTGGTTATCCACAAACAGCTAAAGGGAGCCTTTAATTGAGGCAAACTCCTGGCTAAGCATTTAAAAAAATTAAATTAAAATTATGTAGAAGTCCTGATCACACTAAAGTTATGTTCCCACAGACAAAGGTTTCTTAGAAGAGAGGCAAAAAGATCACAGTGCAATCAGTATTTCTAGATTTTTAAAATATATATACATATTAATATTTTATTTTCATTTATTTATAAGAGAGAGAGAGAATGGGCACACCAGCGCCTCCAGCCACTGCAAACGAACTCCAGATGCATGTGCCCCTATGTGCATCTGGCTTATGTGGGTTCTGGGCAATTGAACCTGGGTCCTTAGGCTTCACAGGCAAGTGCCTTAACCACTAAGCCATCCCCTCCAGCCCAGATTTTCTAAATTCTTAATTCACAGTGAGTCCTGAAGATGCTGAGCTACTGCTGAGATACAACTACTCTGAACTCACGGAGTGGCTGACTGTAAGCTGACAGCGTGACCATCCAAAGTGCAGAGAGAACCCAACAAATGACCAGAACAATAAAGAGGCCAGGGGGTGTCTTTGGGTTTGGAAAATAGCGCATTTTTTCCCAATAAAACTACAGCCTTCAAGAAGAACCTGTGATGGTATAAATTCTTTGATGAGCTAAATCAAAGGTTCATAACCAACCAATCAAACAAACACTACAAAGGTGAAAAAAAAATCCCTCATTTAATACAAAAATAAGGATTTCTGAATAAGAAATCTTAAAAGCTTTATCTGAAAGTATGGTGGGCAGAGAGAAAGGACTCTAGGACCTTCACCTAATAATGGCTGTTCCATTCCACTGGTGTGTGTGTGTGGGGGGGGAACCCTTAAAGATGCCCCCTTTGTATCCTTCTTCCTTCCTCTCTCTCCCTGCCTGATAGGGCCTTCCCTACATTCCAAAGCACATGGGCTGGAGCTGGTCCTGCTCAGCCCAGATGCCCAGGTTGTCTTTCTGCTCTCAAGCCAGCCCACTGCTCTCCCTTTCTGCCTCCCAGTTCTAGCAGATGTAGCTCCTTAACTCCAGCCACAGCTGCTCCTGCAGCTCATCTTCCTGATGGGCATTTGGGCAAACTCCCTTCTGTGGCAACTCAGGTCCTTTTGACATCATTTGCTTCTCTGCTCCGCAGGATCATTTTACTTGCATTTTAATTTTTTTTATATTTTATTTTATTTATGAGAGAGAGGGAGGGAGGTAGATAGAGAATGGGTACACCAGGGCCTTCTGCCGTGGCAAACAAACTCCAGATGCATGTGCCACCTTGTGCATCTGGCTTACGTGGGCCCATGGAAAATACAACCTGGGTCCTTTGGCTTTGCAGTCAAGCACCTTAACTGCCAAGCCATCTCTCCAGCCCATTGTATTTCAGTTCTTAACCTGATTAAGAGTAGGCAATATCCAAAAGGCAAATGGTCTCTGAGGAAAGACTTTATGGGTTGATTATTAGCTCCCATTTTTTTTTTCATAAGCTGTATAGCTTTGGGCAAGTTACGTCTCTGAGCTTCAGTTTCTTTATCTATGAAAAAGGGAGAATGAGATGAACAAACTCACAGGTTGTAAGAAAGAAAGAAATTGATGCATTTAAAAGTACTTAGAAGGGAGCCAGTGGACAAACACAGGATAATTCTTAGTGATTGTTTCGGGATTGGCTGAGGCTTCAGAAAAGAACTGTTTCACACATCAGCACTGCCTCTGAATTGGCCGATCCAATCCCTGGCATAGGCAATCTCCACCTCAACTTGAGTTGGGATCCAGAAGTCCGCCACCAGAGCTGCAGAGATGGCTTAGCCAGATGCACAAGGTGGTGCAGGCATCTGGAGTTTGTTTGCAGTAGCTAGAGGCCCTGACAACCCATTTTTTCTCTCTCTCTCTCCATCTTTCTCTTGTTTGCTTTAATAAGTGAATAAAATACAATATTACAAAAAAGAAGTCCCCCACTAATGTATCTCCAGGGCTCTATTCCCATGTTCATCTGTAATGTACTTTCTGGGGTGGGTAGGGGCAGTTAAAAAAGGGAAGTCATCCCGATGTCCCAGAACATGACGCTAGTACCCATAATCTTAATCTCATGGAAACTTCATAAGGTCCTAGGAAACCAAATGCCACGGTCCTTTCTCTGAATCCTGATGGAAAACCATCTGTAAAAACCCCAGTGAGCCAAACCAGGAAACTGAGTATGTATTGTTCAGAGGGGAGTGTTAAAGAGTGACTTTGCTTTTGGTAAGCAAGATAATGTCCCAGAGGTGATTGGAGTTTCAAACCTACTAGGCAGAAGTCAACATGGAAATATTTGTAAGCGAGTCACCACTAGGAATGGGATGGCGAGAAAAGAGTTCACTGTTTTTCAATTGTACAAAAGTTTGTGGCACCGTGAAAATACAGTATTGGCCCTATTTTGTTGAGTAGTGTGTGTGTGTGTGTGTGTGTTTTTACTTGAGACTGAACACAGGGACTCACACATGCTAGGTAAGAGATGTTTGCACTAATGAACTGCATCCCTAGTTCAGTAAAGTTTTGGAGCTAAACGTTGGAACAAAGGTGTGGTGGTTTGATTTAGGTGTCCCCCATAAACTTAAGTGTTCTGATGGAGATTTGGGAATTAATGCCTCCTGGAGGCAGTGTATTGTTGGGGGCAGGTTTATGGGTATTATAGCCAGTGTCCCCTTGCTAGTGTTTGTCACTCTCTCCTGTTCCTGTTGTTCATCTGATGTTGGCCAGGCGGTGATGACCACTCTCTGCTCATGACATCATTTTCCTCTGCCATCATGGAGCTTCCCCGTGAGTCTTTAAGCCAAAATAAACCTTTTTCCCCCGACAAGCTGTTCTTGGTCAGGTGATTTCTGCCAGCAATACAAACCTGACTGCAACAAAAGGGATGTCATTATTTCTCTATTATTATTATTATTATTTGAGAGAGACAGAGAGGGAGAGGAAGAGGCGGAGAGTGAGAGAGAATGGGTGTGCCAGCAGCCTCTCAGCTGCTGTGAATGAATTCCAGACTTGTGCGCCCCCTTGTGGACAAGTTTAGCATTGCACCCTTGTGTCACTTTTTGCATCTGGCTAAACATGGGACCTGGAGAATAGAACGGGTGTTCTTAGGCTTGGCAGGCAGGCGCCTTAACCACTAAGCCATCTCTCCAGACCAGATATCATTATTTCTATGTTAATTGTATAGCTGAAAAAAAATTCCATAAGATCTTGTTTACTAGAAGATATCCCATTTATGAATAGTGAAATGGAGGTTTGCATGGATGAAGTAACTTGCCCTAGATCATGTAGTTAGTATTGAAAAGTGTCACATGTTATGCCCTCCTTCTAGTTCCATGAAATTTTCTTTATATCTTCAAACACTTGCTTTCTTTACTTTTGCATCTGAGGAAATTTTCCTTTTTTGTCAGTGAAAATTCCTCCCTAGTCCGGAGGCAAAAAGCAGAAACAAACAAACAAACAAATAAAACACCCTGAATCCTCAATTCTCTTTAAATTAAATAAATGAAATATTTTTAAAAAGAGACCCTGTCTCAATAAATAAGGTGGAGACCATTCAAGAAAAGCATTCAAGGACTGGAGGGATGGCTTAGTGGTTAAGGCGTTTGCCTGCAAAGCCAAAGGGCCCAGGTTTGATTCCTCAGGACCCATGGTAGCCAGATGCACAAGGGGGCACATGCATCTGGAGTTCATTTGCAGTGGCTGGAGGCCCTGGCATGCCCATTCTCTCCCCCCTTTCTCTGTCAAATAAATAAATAAATAAATATTTAAATATTTAAATAAAAATTTTAAAAAAGGAAAAAAAAGCACTCAAATTCAACCCTCTGATTCCATACCACATGTATGCCTGCACACACATATGTGCCCACACACATGAACATGCATACACATGTGTTTAAACATGTGATCATGCATACACATATGCACACATGCCAGTATTTTCCCCACAGAGTTTAATTTTCAATGACAGACTCCAAACACCTGAAACTGAAGTTTCTCAAAGAACAATGTCATCTTGTCCACGTTTGTTCTTCCCTTTGAACTTGATCTTAGTCTTGTCTTCAGAGCAGAGTGTCCAGACATCCTTGTTGAGGACAATTTTGTTCAAGGGATAATGCAGGGATTACCTAGTAGGCATGAAGAGACTGCAGTTATAAGCTTTCACAAAAGACCTGTCTTTGACCTCCTGGCATTTTTTTTTTCTCCTCCGCCTCCTCCTCCTTCTTCTTCCAGCTGTCTGTCACTTTGCAGGGACAATGTGCCAAATTCCAGCCACGTGATCATGGCTGTAAGGGCCCTTTGAGGTGATGTGATCAACATTGTTTAAGATGGCTTTGCGTCTGGCGCTGCTCCCCACTACAATGACAACACATCTTTCTAGGTTTTATGAACTCACCTAGTTCTTTCTATCTCACTTAGCTCAGGTTGCCCCCAAACTTGATATACAGCTGAGGATGACCTTAAACTTTTGATCCTTCTACTTCGGAATTCTGGAATTATAGGCATGTATCATCAAGCCTAATCTAAGTGATGCTGGGAATAGAATTCAGGGCTTTGAGCACGTCACGTAAGCACTGTACCAACTGAGCTTCCTCCTTTAGTATAGAACACATCTCAAAGTGTTCAAGTGATGGTCTCATTGGGCTGTCTAAAGGATTAGAAATATGTGCTGCATTTTCAGTATTACCACCACCTCTCCCGCCCTCCACTGCCAACCCCCAGCATATGTTGAAGAACTAAACTGAGATGCAGATATCTGCCTTCTGCAAATGCATTTGAAGAGCTCTCCACGTATCCTAGTCTGCCAACAGCAAACATCTTTTTCATGTTTCTTTAATGCTAACCCCATTCAAGAGGTTGATGAACAACAGGTATTTAAGTTAGAGACAGTAACCAGGCTGTTTCTTCGGTTCTCTGACCCATTCCCTCCAGCTTTTAGGGAAGGTATCTTGAAAACATAGGCACAATAGTTTGCCATTTTAAGATCGTGCTTTATAATCTGCTTGTAAGTCACACTTAGCCTGCTAAACTCCTTGAATCACCCATGAAGTTCACTATAAAATGTTGGTTTGTACATGCCATTCTGTTCACTTGGCCATCTTATCACTTCCCTTAAGTCTTTTTAAAAATATTATTTATTTATTTATGAGAGAGCAAGAGAGAGAGAGAGAGAGAGCGAATGGGCATACCCAGGGCCTCTAGCCACTGTAAACAAACTCCAGATGCATGCATGCCACTATGTGCATCTGGCTTATTTGGGTTCTGGGGAGTCAAACATGGGTCCTTAGGCTTTGCAGGCAAGTGCCTTAAATGTTAAGCCATCTCTCCAGCCTCAAGTCTTTATTTATTTATTTATTTATTTTGGTTTTCTGAGGTAGGCTGTCACTGTAGCTCAGGCTGACCTTGAATTCTCTATGTAGTGTCAGGGTGGCCTCAAACTCATGGTGATCCTCCTACCTCTGCCTCCCAAGTGCTGGGATTAAAGGCGTGCCCTACCACGCCCAGCCTTTATTATTATTTTTTTAAATAGCCAGATTTCTTCTGGGGTCTCATTTGTTCAATGCATTCATCCACAAAGCACTCTTTTCTCACTTCCTGGCCATTAGCAATTTTGTTTGTTGGTTTATTTCCATTTTATTTTCTTTTATTGGTCAGTGACACAAAATCTTTCATAGATCAAGTTTATAAGTTTTTATAATTGTGCTTGGCTAGACTTATCCATTGCCAGTGGTATATTGTCACAAACTCTCTGGTTGCCGGGAACATTTAAAGATGATTCCACTTTCTCCCTCACCAGCTCCCCAGTGGGTACAGACTCATTTGGATAATCTTCTTGGGGACTGGGATGCATGCCTGCATCCTGAGATGTTGTTACCTGAACAAGGGCACTAGGCTGGAGGGCAATGAGAAGCTTAAATCTGGTGCCTTGCAGAGTGGAATGGCTCTAGAAAAAAAAAAAAAAAAAAAAAAACTGAATTTGGATCCCTTTGGAATGCCTCACCTTACTGCGCAGGGGCTTCTAAGGGTGACAGACACCTTGATCCCAATCTTTCTAGACAATCTAACCAGTTACTTAGGACCTAGGGCTGGCCACACAGTTCCTAAGTCTGCAACTAAGTCAGTGACTGTCAGGCTAGAGCCAGAGCCATTTATCATGTGTTTATTTCAGAAGCCTTTGCTATCTAAGCTCTTTTGTTTGGATATATGATGAGGATAAGAGGTTGGCTGGAGTAGATCTTTGACACTTTATGAGAGATTAAACAAACACTGTGGTTTAACTGTATCCAAGACACCAAGAGCTGAATCCTCTTGAAAGAGGCAGAAACACACTTTACATGGGACCCTCACGATAGAAACAAAGAGATCTCAGTGTGGAGTTTGGCTTAATCCTGAAAACAGCAGGAGCAGTGGGAAATTATACTCAAGAAGCAGGCTAGGGCTGGTGGATTGCGAAATGGCTACAATGAAATAGCAGGGTTAAGGTGTAGTTCCTGCAGAACCCATTTGTCAGGAGCCTTCCTAACACCGGACTGCAGAAACAAAGAGAAATACAAGCATCCAAGCCCACTTGGCAAAGAGCGCAAGGCTCCAAGCAGAGTTTAGACCAGGAAAGATTCTTTGTGAGTGCATTAAGTGGGGGTGGGGGGAAACAAAACAAAACAAAAAACTAACATTTCCTCCCTTGCCCTTCCCAGGTTGGCAGTGCACTTCAGCAAAGATCGTGGTCCATGGGTAAACACTATCCCATGGCATCAGATAGCCACAGGTCAGAGGTAACTGAGGAAAGAGGCAAAATCACTACATCTGCCCCTGTGCACAGCGGCTGGGACCTTTTGTTCCTGTGGCTAAAAATGGAGGTACATGGACAATCCGTTGCTTGCAAACTGGAACTAAACATAAGGACTGAATCAGGGGGACATGTGATAGAAGTTACAGATAATTGCACTTCCCAAACAGCTCTGCTTTATTTTCCATATGCGTTAGTCATTTGGTCCATATGTCCTTCTCCCCAACATGGGACCCTGGGGGAACAGATGTGTGTTTCACTGTTCCAGGTAGAAACCAACTCAAGGGAATCAGCTGAGCCATAATGCCCTGGGCCAAGTCCCCTCCCCTGTCTCTGCTTCCCCAAATCCATACTCCAAGCACAGGAGACATGGAAATGAAATAAACTTTTGTGGCAGTGTGCATGACTCAAAGAGCATGCTGTGAGACCTCAGCTGAGCTGTATAGAAGTGCTCAGGGCAAACAGCAGAGGAATTAAAACTTTCACTCATGTTCCATTCCTGTCTGACCCGAGTGCTGGGACAGGAGACACGATGATAAGAGCTGAGGCCCCGCAAATGTGGGAAGACACTGGGTCCAATTTCAGAGAATAAGGGATCATGGGAAAGAGGGTTTCTTGTTTGAAAAATGGTATTTTATTTATTTACTTACTTATGTTGAGAGGGGGAGAAAGGTACTTAGAGAGAGAGGGTACACCAGGGCCTCCTGCCCACAGCAAATGAACTCCAGATGCGTGTGCCACCTTGTGCATCTGGCTTATGTGGGTACTGGGGAGTTGAACCTGTACCCTTAGGCTTCCCATAGGCATGTGTCTTAACCGCTAAGCCTTCTCTCCAGCCTGCAGGAGGGTTTCTTTATGAAGGAAAGAGTCCGCTGGTACGTGGTCGGGAGCCTAGGCATCTGATCTCTTTGTGCTGAAATGTTTTGTGTCTTTGTTTTTCAGTAAGCTGGAGTATCCCCCAGCAGCTCTAAGGAAGCCCACTTCAGGTGGTTTAGGAAAGACTTCTGTGCTCTGACTTCCCCTCCTCCATCATCCCACTTAGAGAGCATATGGACTTTGTTAGATGGCTGCTGGGGGCGGGGGTGAGAGTGGGAAGGACAAACAGGCAAAATACTCCTAGAAATGTCACCTTGCTGGCCTCATGACTATACACAGAAGGGGGGCAGGGGGGAGTGAGGACTCTGTGAACTTTACATTTGACTAACTTTGCGAACAACAGCTCATTTCTCAACCCCTCAGCAAACGCACCATTCAGGGAGCAAGCAAGCAAGGTTAAACGGTCTGGTACGAAGCAAACACCGTGAGCACGCAGCATTTTCCGTACCAAGTACCATCTTTTTGTCATCCTCTATATCCAAAGGAGAAATAAAATGAAAGGCGATCACGGAAACAGATGGGCGAAAAGTACTAAAGAAAACCCAATATCCAGTGGAAAAAGTTTTATTGCGTTTTTGAGATTCTTCTGCTTAGGGCTTCATTATCAAAACTCTCCCACATCACTCACACAAAATGTGACAAAATTTTCTTGAATATTACCAACGATACACACGTTATTCTATTTGAGTGACTGACAAAAGCTTTTAATTAAATGCCTTTCCCCCATCAACTTTTCATCTGTGAGAATGGAAAGTATTATATTTATATGATATTATATTATATTGGAACTATTCTCTCACCTCACATTTCCATACATGTGAGGTTATGAATGGCAGGTTTCTGCAGATATTATAGAACAATAAGGGGCTCCGTTGTTCCTCGGAGCCAGTGCCGATTGTACTGGACAACTGAGGAGTTCTCAACTTGAGGTTTTATGCAACAGTACATCCAGGAGCATTTATAATGGGCACACAGCACATTTAACTGAGCAAAACAAATTCCACAGATGTAATGGATGCAGGTCAGGGAGAGGCTTTCTGTGACTCTTAAACCCGTTACTTCAAAAGGCATGAGGTCACAAATCATGATAAACAACAAATTATATGGAATACCTGATTTATACATGGGATATTAGCACTGTTTTGTAGAAAATGCCTTTTTTTTTTTTTTTTTTTTGAAAAAATGTACTTTTTTTATTTGCATGCATGTGTGTGTGTGTGCTCATATATGTGTGTGGTGCACATGCATCTGGGTGAGCATGCATGTGGAGGCCACAGGTTGACCTTGGGTGACTTCCTCAATTGCTCTCCACCTTGATTTTGAGACAGGGTCTCTTTCTGAACCTGAAACTCACCTGACTGGGCTTACCAGCCCCAAGTACTCGCCTGTCTTTGCCTCTTTAGCTGGTACTGAATTCGGCTTCCTCTTCCTCTTGACACAAAAACTACATTTCCCAGTTTCCCTTGCAAATAGATGTGGCCATATGATTAAGCGCTGGCTGGGGGAAGATGTGTCACCTTTCAACCTGGCTTAGGAACAGCCTTCACACTGCATCCTCTCCATTTTCCTAGCTTCTGTATGATACTGGGAACAATGTCCAAAGTCACGCAGCAAAGAAGGCGAGGCCTCCGTCAGCCCCAGCCATGAACGATTAACTGGAGGAGAGCACTCCTCACTGCCCCTCCTATGGATTATACGGATATACTCCAATTTGTGTAGCCAGTCTCTTATTCATGAACACTTGGATTAGACAATGCTCTAGTATCTAAAGATCCTTAGAAAGTGGCCTTGGGATATATTTCTTTTCCAAGCCCTCCTTGATTAAGATTTATATCAGATGCACCTTGAATCTAATAGGACGTTAAAACTCGACTGCTGCAGATGGTCTATTCCAGAGCCAAGCCGAGTGCACTACTGCTGGAAACACTATTGAAATCTGTCTCACTCCACACACTACATACACAGTGCTGGGACAAGCTGGAACCAAAAATCCCCTCGGTAGAATTAATCACATTACTGTGTAAGAGCACTTAGACAACGGCTCCATTCAGATGCACTAATGTCATATGGGAGGAAAAAAAGGCTGAAGGGCTCACATTTGACATTCATTAAGAGGTAGTGGCTGGGGTTAGTCAGCATCCTTGGTGATTAATGTGTGCTGTGTGCGTCCACAAAGGTGCTCAGTCACTGAGCCTGCTCTTTCTTATGGCTCCTGCTGAAGACTGGGGCATGTCTGTCTCTTAAACGCTCGGCTTACTCAAGCTAAAGTGATGGCTTCTCCCAACAGCTTGAGAGTTTAAAAAAGAATAAAAGCTTGTTCCCTGCTAGAGAAGTTTGGAATTTTGCCATGATCATTACAAATTTCTTAGGAAATTCCAGCTTTGTGGCTCATGAGACGAATAGAGTACAAATTTGACTGTCGGTAGAGAACGCTAAAAAAAGCAGGAAACTGGGAAGAAGGCTCAGAGGTGAAAGGCGCTTGCTTGTGAGGGTTCGATTCTCAAGCCACTTGTGTAAGTTGGAGGCAGAGGCCCTGGCGTACCTTTGGCATGTGTGCGCCTGCACGCACACGCAAATAAATAATGTTTTAAATTTTTGAATAAAGTAAGAAGGCATCATTGTTGCATTACAAATACCATAAAGTAAACACTGATTATTACTTTTCAGCTTATTATTATTCAAGTAACAAGTATTAGAGAAACTGAGGAGAACAATTCCACAGGTGTTTTCAATGCAGATAACAGGCTTTCTCTGACTCTTGAACTAGCTTGGTTCAAAAGGCATGGGATATACTTACAAAACATGATAAGCAGCAAAATTGTCTGGAATACCTGACGTATACTTAGGATAATAGTACTGTTTTTATAAAAATGGCTTTGCTCTTTGTAATATATATATTCTATATATCTATCTATATCTATATTTATATTTATATCTATATATAAATTTAAGGCCCTGAATGCTAGTCTTGGAGTTAGGACTATGGTAAAAATAAAGTGCTTCTTAAAGTCGAATCACTGTACAATTCCCAAAGGTAATTTTGATATCTCACCTCATTTTATATGTTTTCCAGTACTAAAAGGCAGCTAGCTGGCTGTGTGCAGGTTTTCTTGATATGATGATGTTAAGTCCAGAAAGATTTGGCACATTTACAATCACAAGTGAAAACTGCATAACCAAAATCATTTATTAAAATATGCCGCACCCACTAAGTGGTCATTTATTCTCTTGGTGCTCAGGAAACAGTTGATTCTACAAATGGAGAACCTAGCTATTTTTCAGCTGTACTTGCTGGCACCCATGACCTGAGTGAATTTGAATGGAGAAGCTTACTATATATAACCTGTGAGCACAGTGAATTCCCTGAGATGAGAAGTTCTGCAGAAAGCCCAGAATGCGCATGTTTCCTAGAGAAAACAAGAAGCAGAGGCTTTCCCGGGCTTCTGTACCAGTGACCGAATGTGTCTTTTCCTTAATAGTTTACCGAAGCAGTGTTAGCACCATGCAATTCCAAGCAACTAGCAGACCTTCCCCGCTGGGACTGGTTATATTTTGGTCAGGCACCATGGGAAGGCCTGCACAACACAAACCAGACTCCCCTTATCCCAAACTCAGCATCACGGAGACCAGTCTTGTCCAAGAAGAACTCTGCAATACCCCATCCTCCCCAATCCTTGTTCAGCCTAAGGGCCGTTTTAATCAGAGTACCCTGAAGCACCTTCTACATGTGTCCAGTAAACAACAACGTAAACTCTGTTTGTTATTAAAGCATCAGCATAGGGCTGGAGAGATGGCTTAGCCGTTAAGGCGTTTGCCTGCAAAGTCAAAGGATCCCTGTTTGACTCTCCAGGACCCACGTAAGCCAGATGTACAAGGGGGTACATGCATCTGGAGTTCGTTTGCAGTGGTTGGAGGCCCTGGCACACCCATTCTCTCTCTCTCTTTCTCTCTCTCTGCCTGTTTTTCTGTTTCAAATAAATAAAATATATATATGTATATCAGTGTATAGTAACATTTCTATTGGGCTGGAGAGACAGCTTAGCAGTTAAGGCACTTGCCTGCAAAGCCTAAGGACCCACATTCAACTCTCCCAGTCCCACTTAGGCCAGATGCACAAGGTGATGCAAGTACATAAGGTCGCATATGTGCACAAGGTGACACACGTGGCTGAAGTTTGATTACAGTGGCTGGAGACCCTGGCACACCAATTCTCTCTCTCTCTCTCTCCTGTTGTATAAAACAAAGGTCAGTCTGTTGGGCTTGCTTTTAAAAAAGTTACTGTTATGATTGGTTTAAAAGAAGTTGAATAACTTTATCGAAGAATTGGACCTGACTGTCAGGACTTATCTGGGCAGAAGAAATTCCTGGCAGACCAATCAAAGAAAATTCATTTATAAATGATGATATCAAATAGCAAAGCTGGCACTACTGGTCAATCATTAATCATTAGAGGAAAGCGGCTCACAGCTCTAAGCTATTACACCACACCACTAAATAACAAAACAAACAATTAAAAAACAGAAACAGAGATGGGCAGGCTGGTGAGATGGCTCAGCAGTTGAGGTACTTGCCTACAAATTCTAAAGACTCAGGTTCAGTTTCCCGGTACTTACATAAAGCCAGATTCACAAAGTGACACATGCATCTGGAATTTGTTTGCAGTGGCTAGAGGCCCTGGTGTGTCCAGTCTCTCTCTCTCTCTCTTTCCTTGAAAATAAATTAATAAAATATTTTTTAAAAGAGGGATTGGCAAGGATATGAAGAATTGGAACCCTTATGTTGCTGGGAAGGTGAATTGGTATAACCATTATGGAGGACAGAAAGGTCGTTCTCCAAAAATACAGAAAATGGAATTATGATGTGCTACAGTAATTCCATTTATGGAGTATATACCCAGAAGTGAAGCAGGGTCTCAGAGAGATATCGAATGTTCAGGCACTATTATTGAGAATAGCCAACATACAAAATTAAGGGAAATATTGATGGGTGGTTAGAGAGGTGGGCACATCATGGCATACACTTACAAAGGAATATGATAAGAAGGGACATGATCTGGTCTTAAAAAAGGACAGGCAGGGCTGAAGTGATGGCTTAGTGGTTAAGCGCTTGCCTGTGAAGCCCAGGTTTGAGGCTCGATTCCCCAGGACCCACATAAACCAGGTGCACAAGGTGGCACATACATCTGGAGTTCGTTTACAGTGGCTGGAGGCCCTGGTGTGCCCATTCTCACTCTATCTATCTGCCTCTTTCTCTCTCTGTCTATTGTTCTCAAATAAATTTTTTTAACAAAAAGGACAGGTACACTCTCATGTTACTGTAAAATGGATGACGCTTGGAGGACATTACACTGGGAAACAAAGGTAAACTCGGAAACAAGAAAAAACAGTAGGAGTCCTTTTATATGAAGAATCTAAAACAGTCCAGTCCACAGAAACAAATAATAAGGTGGAGCTTGCCCATGGAGAGGGGCAAAAAAGGGTGGGGAGTGTTGTTTAATGAGTTTAGAGTTTCAGTTTTGCAGGGTAAAGTAGTTCCAGAAATCTGCTGTAAAATAATATCTCATATTATTAGCTGTATGTTTAAAATGGTGGTGAAGGTGTGAACTATGTTTTTAATACAATTAAAACTAAATTTAGTTATTTGTTAAAGTCGTACTATCAGCCAGTCTCAGAAATCATTGCAGTTATGAACACTCCATTAGGATGCTGTAGCTTCGACCCAGAAATAAATCTACACATTTGCAGTCAATTGATCTTCCACAGAGGTGCCAAGACACATAAGAATGAAAGAATAATCTCTTCAATCGATGATGCTGAGAAAGCTGGGTATCCGCATGCAGAAGAGTGAATAATAATAATAATATATTAAAAAATCAACTCAAAGTGGATCAAAGACTTTAAAGTAAACTGAAACTGTTAAACTACCAGAAGAATGCAGGGGGAGCGCTCTGTGACATTGGTTCTGGCAAAACCTACTTGAACTGGAGCCCCGAACCACAGACAACAAAGAAAAGCAGACCCGGGGGACCACATCAAGCTGAAGACTTCTGCACTGCAAGAGAGACAATCAACAGAGTGAGGAGATAGACTGTGGAATGAAAGATGATATTTGAAAATCAGGCTTGGGGAGATGGCTCAGCAGTTAAGGCATTCGCTTGCAAGGACAAAGGACCCAGGTTTGATTCCACAGGATGCACGTAAGGCAGGTGCAGAAGAGGGGTGCATGCCTCTGAGTTCGTTTGTAGTGGCTGGAGGCCCAGGCACACCCATTCTCTCCCTCTCTCTCTGTCTCTCCAATAAATACATAAAAATAAAATACTTCAATAAGAAAAGAAAAAGCATATATCTGATAAAGGATAATATCCAAAATAGAGAAAAAAACTGCAACAATTTGGTAGCACTTCTATTGTCTGAATATATAGGTAGATTGTGCCCACCAGATTGCCCTTACATATTTATGTTTATGCCCATATATTAATGCTACTTTCACTTTTGGTTAGAGAAGCTTCTCTTTTCAGATGGCAGTGATCACTGGGGTGACTCAAAACTCACCAAAGTGCTGAGAAGTGACAGTGGAAGCGTTCAGCACTAAGTGAGACATCCCTATCATATCTTCCAAGGCTCAGGGACGATCGCAGAAGAGGTAGCAGAGGGAATGCAATACACATATTTGTATATATTTCATGAAACATTAGTAACTCCTATGAAGGAAATTCTGTTATGTTCAAGAGCATGGATGGAGCTGGCAGCTATTAATTCATCTAAGCGCTCCCACACAGGAAAAGCATCGTAATTCCACTTCCATGTGAAATCTAAAAAAAAAAAAAAAAAAGTAGGACTCATGAAGAAAGTAAAATAGAGGGTACCAGAGGCTAAAACATGACGGAATTCGGGAGACATTGTTGAAAATGTACACATTTTTAGTTATACAAGAAGAATAATGTTTGGAGATATAATATATAGCTTAGGGATTATAGTTAAGAATATTAAATTTTAACTTTAAATTTTGCTCTGAATCATAGAGGTGCTCACCACACACACATGACTATGTGATGGGTCTGCCAATTAGCTTACTTGTGGAAATCATTTTACAATGGTGTATCAAAACAAGTGTACACCATAAATCAGTACAACTTTTACTTGTCAATTACACTTCAATAAAGTTCTATATGGAGGAGGGGTGAGAAGATCCTGGGGCACCCCAAGGGCAGTGCTGGCTTGCTTCTCATCTGATCAAAACAACCCTGAGAGCATAAAGAAATATATATATGGAGAGAGAGAGAGAGAGGAGAGAGGAGAGAGCTGTTTACATTGTCTAGACAGACTGATCTCAAACTGGGAAATTCATGACATCTCTAATCAAAATCTCAGGGTCCATTGCGGAAGAGGTGGCGGAAAGAATGTAAGAGCCAAAGGAAGGGTAGGACTCCTTACAACGTGCTCCTCCAGACACAAAATGGCCTGGATAGCCATGACCTCACAGTGCCTGACACTACCTACACAAGACCATCATAATAGGAGGAAAAAGATCATGACATCAAACTGAAAAGAGAGACTGATTGAGAGGGGGAGGGGATATGATGGAGAGTGGAGTTTCAAATGGGAATGTGGGGAGAGGGAGGGAATTACCATGGGATATTGTGTACAATTATGGAAGTTGTCAATAAGAAATAAATAAATAAAATAAATAAATAAATAAATAAGGCATAGCTCCAACCTGTCCGACCACTTCAGAGTGGTTAAACATGTTTCCTTCCAAAGATGGATAAGGAGCCAAAGGTCACACTGAAACATGTTTACTTAAAATTCGTTACAAGCTCTGGCTCTGAGGAATGGAGGAAGTGACAGTTATTTGTGAAGTTACAAGTCCCCTTGGTGTGATCCAGCATGCCAAAGGGTCCTTCCTTCTTCTGCTTGCCAGGTTCACCTTCACAGCCTTCAAGGTCACCAGCATGGGAGTCCTTACTGAAGCCTGAAAAGAAGTCACGAGAGGCTGGCTCTGTGGAGCTACACAGACGAGAACACAAGTAAATCATGCACTTGCTAGTTATGGGGAAAACACACGCGCTCTCAAGCTTCAACGTGCTAAGCGCGCATCCATCAAACATTTCTATTGCTTCAGGACATCCGTTATGCGAACAGAGTGCGGTGAGGTAGAAACCCTCATTATCTGCTCTGCCTGTCTTCAGTGACTCTCTCTGCTCACTCTTCTCCTTCGTAACGCCGCGAGAATAAGTCCACAAAATACTGAGCATGAAGCCTGCCTGATATCTGGTGGGATGGACAGAACTTTAGAGCCAAAAAAATAAATAAATAAAATAAATAAAATAAAAGGAAGGAAGGAAGGAAGGAAAGAAGAAAGAAAGAAAGAAAGAAAGATAGATGATAGATAGATAGATAGATAGATAGATAGATAGATAGATAGATAGATAGACAGATAGATAGATAGATAGATAGATAGGGGCTGGAAGGCTGGCTTAGTGGTTAAGGCGTTTGCCTGCAAAGCCAAAGGACCCAGGTTCAATTCCCCAGGACCCACGTTAGCCAGATGTACAAGGGGGCATACACATTGCTTCTGGAGTTAATTTGCAGTGGCTGGAGGTCCTGGTGCGCCCATTCTTTATCTCTCTCCCTCTCCCTTTCTCTCTGTTAAATAAATAAATAATATTTAAAAAAATAAAGATAGGAAACATTAATATTAAAGCAATGTATTTTGTATTAAGTAGGGAAAAAAAGTTTAAGAAACATTCATGGTGTCACTTCAACTTCACAAATGTCCTTGGTGTTTATTATAGGACAGGTCATTCTATTTAATACTGAAGGCAGGCCTAGGGGATTAAAAACAACGAAATGGCCGGGGGTGGCACATGCCTTTAATCCCAGCACTCGGGAGGCAGAGGTAGGAGGATTGCCGAGAGTTCGAGGTCACCCTGAGACTACATAGTTAATTCCAGGTCAGCCTGGTCCAGAGTGAAACCCTACCTCGAAAAACCAAATAAATAAATAAATAAATAAATAAATAAATAAATAAATAAATAAATAAATAAAAATCAACAACAAGAAGATGACCAAACACACAACAAAAGTCTACTCCGATGTTCTATCTGAGAGGCTGTGTTAGAGTGACATCTTAAATGATAAAAGGACTGTTGGTGGTTGAGAAGCAGAGTGAGAAGAGAGCTGGGAGACTGTGAGAGAATTATACACGAGTGAAAGTAGGTACAGGAAGGATGTGTGGTGATGTCTAAAGATATCCAAGCTTACAGAACAAGAACAAGCACAGTGGCCTTTTCCACTTGAGGGACATGTTTTATTTTAAAGTCTGCGTGTGGGCTGTGTTTGTCTCAGTCAATTTGACGGGCTTTTACGAGTGCGTCTCTGGTGTGCAGCAGGGACTTGAAAATTCTGTTGAATGAAGAAGCCAAAGATGAGGCAGGTGAGGGATCAGAACACAGCTGTTTGCAAACAGCACACTTGGAACTTAGGTTTTCCTTTTTGTGTGTGTGTATGTGTGAGGGCACACACGTGTGTATGGAAACATGTGCATATATGTGCACATGGAAGCCAGAGGTTGACATAAAGGGGCTTCCTCAATCACTCTCATCTTCACCTACTGACTGGACACAGGGTTTCTCACTTGAGCCTACAGCGCCCTGATAGCCAGCTTGCTCCAGGGATCTTCCTATCTCCTATCCTGACCGCTGGGATTACAGATAGCCTTCACATCCTCCTGGAATTGATGTAGGTGTTGCGGGGTCCAAATGCCAGGTCCTCACACTTGCATGACAACTACTTTATCTGCTGAGCCAGCTCCCCAGCCCCTGATTTTATTTATTTGTGGTAAAAATAAGATCCATAACAGAATTCATCATCCTGACCACTTCTATGTAGTAAAGTTATGTGAACTACATGCGCATCGTTGACCCGCAGATCTCCAGAAACTTTTTTATAATGCAAGTTCTCCGTTAGGATTTGCAATGTGTTCTGAAGGCATTAAGTAATGTGTTTCGGGAATCTTCTGTGAAATGCTCTCCTGTGTTTTGGGAAGTAACCTGTGAGTGATGCTGAGTGTATATCTGAGAATCAACAGATGCATCAAGGGAAAGTCACGAGCTGTTTAGTGAATCCTTACTGTGAATTGATCACATCTTTAGATTCCTGTTTATTAGTTATGCAAAGTCTTAATTGCAACAGAGGTGTGAAAACTGCTGACCTATAAATTTATCTGAAAAATATTGATATGATAAAAATATGATAATACTGCTCAGAATTGATTCAATTAAAGGAAAATAAATTCTTCAAAATAATACTTTGAGACCAAACAGCTTAGCACAGCTCAAAGCAAATTATGTTAATTCAAGCTACTTCTTCAAAAGCTCTTAGTTCTATATTTTGTAAGTTATAGACTGCTAGTTTGAGTTCTCCAACAATTATTCTCTTTCCCAATGTTCTGTCTTCAGCCTTACACTTTCCATCCTTTGGCCTTGACCCAGTGCTTCATAAAGACTAATCAACATTTCATTAAATTTTAACATGTTATTCTTTGGTTGGTCTTAGGAAAAGATACATATGGTGGTTGATTGTAGAAGAAATTATAAGCCAGTTGGCTATCCTTATTAGTGGACTGGACTTAGGATTCTATTTTTTAATGTTTAAATATTTTATTTATTTATTTGACAGGAGAGGGGAGAGAGAGATTGAGAGAGAATGGGTGTGTCAGGGACTCCAGCCACTGCAAACAAACTCTAAATGTATGTGCCCTTTTGTGCACGTGGCTTACATGGTTACTGGGAAATCAAGCCTGGGTCATTATGCTTTACAGGCAAGAGCCTTAACCACTAAGCAATCTCTCCAGCCTCAGGATTCTATTTCTTTATGTATAGTCTGGCCCAGGAAGGCAGCTCAGCTGGTAATGTGCTTGCTGTACATGCATGAGATCTGAATTTGGATCTCTACCATCCATGTCAATCTGGGTCTAGCAACTCATGCCTGAACCATGGTGCTGAGGAGATGGAGACGATGGAGACTGGGGGATCTCAGGGACTGGCTGCCAAGTAGTTCAGCCAAATTAGTGAGTTTTATGTTTAGTGTCTGGTCTCAAAAAACAAGGTGGAGAGTGATTTTGGAAGACACCCAACATCAACATGGCTTCTACATGCATACACACACACACACACACACACTCACACACATTAATACATCATATAATCACAACACATGTGTTTAAAAAAAAGACACATTTAAGCCGGACGTGGTGATGCATGTCTTTAATCCCAGTACTCAGGAGGCAGAGGTAGGAGGATCACCAAGAGTTTGAGGCCACCCTGAGACTACATAGTTAATTCCAGGTCAGCCTGGACCAGAGTGAAACCCTACCTTGCAAAACCAAAAAAAAAAAAAAAAAAAAAAAAAAAAAACCATTTAATTTCAGGATATTTTTCCTTCTTTATTTTTCTTTTAAAGTGAATTCACTTTTGCTTAGCATCTCTGTTAAATTGCCTTTAGCTGTTTTAGAGAACATAAAGTCACAGTACAATCACTCAAAAAAAAAAAAAAAAAAAAAAGCCAGTGTAAATTAAATTAACTTTCTTTAAGTCACTGCATTACAATTTATTATACCTTTAAGGAATCATTGTATGCCATTTGCTAGGAAAACTTTATTTTAATGTGGAGATAAGTCTGTGACTAGAGGAATAAATTTAATAAAGGAAGCAAGAAAACGATGGAAAACCCAAACAAAATCGAACATTCGAGCTACAGCTGCGTTTCTTCTGAAGGAAACAAAATAGCCCAAGAAGATGTGGAAATTCCAAATTGCTTTGAAGGCATTTTAATCCCAGTTTCCCAATAAAATAATATCATTTATTTTGTGTTTTTTTCATCATGTAAACAGAAGCCTGAATTATTTTTGCAATAAACTGTTGGATCAAAGATAAAGCATTTTTCCCAAGATAGAAGGCTAAAAAGCTGTATGCCAAGGACTAAATCATTTCCAGCTGTGAAAGTCGATTTCATTTTTCCCTGAGAAAGATGGTAGTGGCTGAACTCATGCCACTTGCATGATGTTAAGAAAAGACAGTGGATTCTTGGCATTGCAAATAGTTCATGAAGAACCTTTTACACACACTTTCGGATGTAACCATGGCTGGAAAAATATTGAAATCCCCATGAAGTTTGTCTACATTATTGGAATTTACATTTTCAAACAGTGAATCATGTGTACTGACATGTTAAAACATCAGTTTTTTTAATTAAGTTCAAGTACTTATAGCTTACAGAATTCAATTACACATCAACAACTATAATGCTTTTAGGGAAGGCAGATGCTATTCTGAAACCTACCCTGAAGCATCTAGCAGGGTGGGTGACATATAATTTTGTTTGCATGTCAACCCCAACAGGGCTCTGGGTGAACAGAAGTTTCCAGAATAAGATTCTGCATCAAAAAGGGACAATAATGGTGACTCTGAACCCAGAACCCAGTGGCATTCAGCTCGACTATCAGCATAGTGATCTCTTCCTCCTGTCTCCACCTCCCCAAGCACTAAGTTGGTGGATGTGTGTTGTCATGCCTGGCATTTACATGGGGGTTGAGGATCTTAATTCAAGTCCTCACACTGGCACAGCAAACACTTTACCCACTGAAAGATCTACCCATCATTTGCAGAATTATGTTTTATAAAACAGAAATGCGCTATGGTATGTTCCACAATATCTGTGGCCTATTTAGATCACTATGTATTTTCTCACTCAGCAGTCCCAGGAATACTGCCGGGCTCATGGACCACCTTCAGAAAGATTTCACACTTTAAAAGTACTAGCATTGGGGCTGGAGAGATGGTTTAGTGGTTAAGTGCTTGCCTGTGAAGCCTAAGGACCCTGGTTCAAGGCTCAATTCCCCAGTACCCACGTAAGCCAGATGCACAAGGTGGCGCATGTGTCTGGAGTTCGTTTGCAGTGGCTGGAGATCCTGGTGCGCCCATTCTCTCTCTCTCTCTCTCTTTTCTGTCTGTCTCTGCCTCTGTCTTTCTCTCTGTGTCTGTCACTCTCAAATAAATAAATAAATTTAAACAAACAAAAAAAAAAAGTACTAGCATTTACTTTGGGAGGGGTGACTGTTAGCCAAAGCATTGACAAATGTAGTTAGAAAATGTGGTCTGTGATGACATTCTGTGTTTTCAATTTTTTTATATTATATTTGATTTTTTTGAGAAAGGGAGAGACAGACAGACACACACACACAAAATATTTTAGGGGACACTTGGAAGAGATGTATGTCAATTTTTCATGGATTTCAAATTTGTTTTAGTGACTGAGTCATTTGTGGGAAATACTCTAAGTTCCCTTATTTGGGAAATAGTATGTGAATATCAGCACAGAGGGGGAAAAATTAAAGCAATTTCTTTGTGGGCAGTAAGCCAACAAATAATTAACACAGACCTATTTGGAAGAAAAGACTGGGAACCTTCCCAAGAGTCAGGTAGGTAATTAACGAAGAGGAGAGAGAAGATTCTAGCACAGATGATATGGTGTGTTTGCAAAGGGCCGCGTGGGCCACACCAAGACCAGGCTCTGTATCTTTCTGATAAAGGTGGTATGCTAAACTATCCACAGATGACTGGAAGGAAGAGTTTCTTGAAGGAGCATGTATTCATAGGGAAACGAATCACTCGTTCTTTTTCTTTTGGTGTGTGTGTGCACTGTGGGTGAATGCTTGTTGTGGTGTGTGTGTGGACGGTCAGAGGATAACTTCAGGTGTCAGTTGCCACCTTCCACTTGGCAGAACCTCTTATTGCTCATGGCTATGTCCATCAGAGTGGCTGACCTGTGAGCTTTTAGGGGACTGTCCTGTTTCCCACCTTCTTCCTCGCTGTAAGTAGAAGATGAGAGAAAGTTAAAGCCATTGAGACTCAGATAAGAGACTGTGGCCGTCAACCTCACATTACTGGGACAAACCTCCAACCATACACAGCTTATGGGAGGAAGGGGATTTGTTCCAGGCTTACACAATCCAGGGGAGCCTCATTCGTGGTGGAAGAAGCTGGCTCCCCTTCATAGATCCAAGCAGAGAGAAACAGCTAAACAAACAGCCAGCAAACACCAAAAGGCAGCAAGCAAGAACAAGCAGAGGTCAAACCATTCTTCTCTCCACACCTTTAGGCTGAACACATGGGGCTGGACTCCAGAATCCCTTCTTCCGCATTCTATGCCCCCTTATAGCAGGGATTTTCCTGAAAGGGGCTCACCATAGGAAGGTTAACCAAAAATGATTGAGTCTATGGGGCTATCCAAGCTATCACTTTCAAACTACCACAGGCATCAAGTATGCCCTTGGAAAGTTCAGACTTAGCATTTCTAAAAACTGGCATTTTAAGTTATTCTCTGGGCCAGAGAGATAGCTCTGCATTTATGAGTACTTTCTGGAAAGAAAGCATGAGGGCCTGAGAAGACCACATGAGTTCAATCCCCAGGACCCACATAAACAGCTGTGCACGGTCATGTGTGTCTGTAACCCCAGTCCTATAGGGAGCAGACCAAGAATCATCGAAGTTCTGGATAAAAAAATTGGCAATCTCTGGGATCATAAGAGATTCTGCCTCAAATAAGAACAGTGGAAGAGTGATGGAGTGGCCACCCCACCTCCCACTCTGGCTACCAGAGGCAAGTGCACCCCCACCACTGTCAAGTGCATTGGGCACTATGGTCACATACACGTGTATATGCCACACACATAAGCAAAAGAAAAACTAAAGTCAATCCCTCACACATGTTTGGGGGACATTTTCACATAAAAGCAAATTGTGAAATATTGGATTAGAGAATACATACAGGGCTGGAGGGATGGCTTAGCGGTTAAGGCACTTTTCTGCAAAGCTAAAGGACCCAGGTTCGATTCCCCAGGACCCACATAAGTCAGATGCACAAGGTGGCACATGCTTCTGGAGTTCATTTACAGCAGCTGAAGGCCCTGACATGTCCATTCTCAATATCTGCCTCCCTCCCTCCCTCCCTCTCTCCCTCTCTCTCTCTCTCTGCCTCTTTCACTCTGAAATATAAATAAAACATAAAAAATTCAAAAAAGAATACATGCAAATACATACACACTGCTTGAAAGAGTCTGAAGGTTTGGACTTCAAAATTAAAAAATGGCACATCTTATTGAGACATCAGTTGACTTATTTGATTGGAATGTCCAGAGGCATTGTCTGCCCCCGCCCTCATCCTTTACAATGACTGACCGCTGCTCTCACAACTCATAACCCATAACCCCATGGTGAATAGCAGCAATCCCACTGAGGAGGGCCCTCAGTGGAATGGGGGCAGAGAGGAAGGAAATGATAGGATCAACACATGATGTGTCCATACAAAGTTCCTACTTAATAAAAATAAATAAAAAATAAAGGGTCATTAGAACTAAAAAAAAGAATTTATTCACAAATTCATCCACTGAACATAAATGAATAAGCGTCATTATATGAAATATTTTTTTAAAAAGATTAACCATGATAATCAAATTACTGATATCAAACAGTTTCATTGATATGATAACCTACTCAGCTTCCTTAATCATTTTTCTTTATGAACACATTCTTTCAATTTTCTAATCACTTCTTGACAATATCAGAGGTTCCTCTCACCTTTAGTTACATGTATATTTGAAATATGTTCTAGAAGAAATTGAAATCCAGCCATTACACACTTTTAGATCAACGTCCCTATGTATAAACTCAAGTTGAAAAGGAACATTACTTAATAGGAAAGCCACAGATAGGTCTGCTTCCATAGGCAAAAAAATATATAGGAGATGGACAAAGTTGGAACATGTTTTAAAAATGACAGATATGTTGAAATCATGATTCAGCAACAGGATTCAGTATACTAGACCGAAGTTATCAAATATGCTTAGCATAAGACATAGCTGATAAAGATTTGTCTCTCCTATAACTGTGGATGGGACCTGGACGAGGAACATTTGATAAAACTTTCACGTTTTCTGTCTCTTATCTAAACAGATACTAGCAGTCCCCTTTAAATAGAACATATTCTTTTCCATTAGTCATATCCATGGCCGGTCCAACTCTTCAGTTGCCAGTGTTTGGGGCTGGTTATATCAACTCATTATGGGAGCATTCTAAGAAATACACAACCACAAGTCTGGGAGGAAGTTGTCCAGTAGACTCTGTTTTCATACAACTGTTATTTACTGACACCCACCAGGGCCCAAACTGAAGTTCCCACTCATGAGTCATGGGGATCCACGTCTTCAGAAGCATGGTGCATGCTAAATTCACCAAGTTCAGCTTCAACCTCGGCGTCTGAACATCTGTGCTGCCGGGTTCCCACGACCATTTCTTTTATTTTGTATTTTTGGCCAGTGAAGAGGAATTCCAATCAAAAGGCAATTCATCATGCTTAGTTTTCTCCACTTTTTATTCCACTGGTTAGGCAATTACTGCTAAGTAATAAGGACCCATGTGGATAAATAAACACTGGGTTAGGTGAGCAGAGAGATGTTTGTCATTCTTTACATATTAGGATAGGAAGCGATACCTTGCACATTTTACTTTGTCTGCAGTATATTTTTGGAACATGCATCTTGGATATCAATTGGGGAAAAAATTAGCATTCCCTGTTAAAAAACAGAATTTAGAAAAAATTGTGTTTAGCTGGTTGTGGTGGCACATGCCTTTAATCCCAGCACTTGGGAGGCAGAGGTAGGAGAATTGCTGTGAGTTCGAGGCCACCCTGAGACTACATGGTGAATTTTAGGTCAGCTTGGGCTAGAGTGAGACCCTACCTAGAAAAAAAAAAAAACAACAACAAAAAAACGCATTTAAACTCACTTTCAAAGACCAGTGTAGACCTTCACAGGATCTTGGGATGTCAGTGTGTGTCTATACTCACCTAAGTGTGTGTGTGTGTGTGTGTGTGTCTGTGTGTGTGAGAGAGAGACAGTGTGACATGTCACAATTTAATTACATCTGAAAAATATTGCACGAACATGTGGAGAGTTTGTGTTTGAATGCTACCATCTCTATTCATGGAGATGTGACAATATCTGAACAGACGTGTCAAATGCCTCTGCTTGTTCCCTAGTGCAGGTGGTCTGGCTGTGGTCCCCACCCCTAGACCTTCTCCATCAGCAGGATGTCTATCTGCAGCCCAGAAAGGCAGAGGCTGGATCAGATGAAGGGCCTGGCCTTGTGTGACTATGCGCATTCCCAGAACTGATCAAAGACAGGTGCACAAACAGATGGAGAGTCACAGGATAAACTTTTCATCAAAAATATATAAATCCTAGTAATACTGCAAAGGGTATTTGTTAGAAACCACTTTGCCTTGAAACACAGAACTAGAAGACAAACCACTATTTTAAACCCCCCATCCCCCAACATGCACACACACAGAAATCCAATTAACTTCAGGAAAACTGGATACCAGCGACTTATTTATACAGTTGAGTAAATTCCTGAGTCACATGCATACAGTTTTCTAGAGGTTGCAAGTTAGATAGCAAACAAAGGGAAATGTACAAGGTGTCAAACAGAACAGATTCTACTCAGCTCTGACTTCTCTATTTTTCAACAAAAATTCAAACTTACCCGGTCCTTGTGATCCCTCCTGGCTTATGAAATAGTGAAGTGAGAGTGAAACTTTCTACTGACCTGTTAATCCTAGCTGTGATAATTTTCACCACCTGACAGCTCGCTTTGAATCCTGGGATATGTTCTTACATATTTATTTATTTATTATTTATTTGAGAGAGACAGAGAGTGAGACAGAGAGAGAATGGGTGCACCAGGGCCTCTCTGCTGCTGTGAACGAACTCCAGACGCATGCGCCCCCTTATGTGCATGTGTGATATTGTGGGCTTGTGTCACTTTTTGCATCTGGCTAATGTGGGACCTGGAGATTAGAACAGACATTCTTTGGCTTCTTAGGCAGGCGCCTTAACTGCTAAGCCATCTCCCTAGCCTTGTTCTTACATATTTTTGTTCTTTTTCTCGCCTCTCTATTTGTTTCTCTGAGTTGCTTTTTATTTTTTATTTCAATTTGAAGTGTCAATTTAATAGCCACATTTTTGTATATAGTATGCTTGTTTTTAGAATGTCATGTGCCTGTGGTATGCACATGCATTGAAGATGTTCACATCATGTATACAGATATGTGTAGGCCAAAAGGGATGTTGAGTGTCCTTCCTGTAGGATCTCTCATTGAACCTGGAGCTCACTATTTTTCCAGCCAGACTGGCTGACCTGTGAGCTCCAGGGCTCCTTCTGTCTCTGCCGCCACTCTGTCAGCTTCTGGGGTTGAAGGCATGCGTGGCCACACCTAGCTTTTATGTTGGTGCTGGGGATAGAACTCAAGTCCCCATGCTTTTGCAGCAAGTGCTGTTACCCACTGAACCATCTCCCTATTCCTTCGCTGTAACAATGAAATAATGCTAGTCATATGTATTCAATAAGGGTATTGCTAGAAACATAATACATGAAAAGAGTTTCATGTACAACTTGTCAAACATGGTAAATGCTCCAAAAAAAAAAAAAAAAAAAAAAACCCAAAAAACAAAAACAAAAAACAAAAACCACTTTGGCCTCAAGATTAGGTTTCTACCAAAACTAAGCATCTGATACCTGTTCACTTAAAACCATTGCATTTGAGTCAATCAGTAATAACTCCTGACATGCCATGGATGTACAGTGGTATTCTGAGGGCTGTAGAGCTAGATGAGGAAAAAAGAAAAAGCAAGGTGCTTGCTCATGTCAAGGCAGCTTTGCATTACTCTAACAAAATGTCTGGGATCCTTAATTTACAAGAGCAAAGATTTATTTAGCTCATAGGTTTGGAGGTTCCACTTTAAGATCCGGTGGACCTATTGCTTTATAGTGGATCTTTGAGCACGTTGCTTTGGGCTTCTGAGAGGAATGCAGGATGCTAACAGGGAGGAGCTGTGGCAGAACACACCACTCAGCTTATGACCAGTCAGCCAGAGGGGAGGGGCAGGGTACCATAATCCCCTTGGATGTTATGCCCACAATGACCTAAAGATTTCCCATGATGTCTTATGTCCTATAGGTTCAAAGAAATTTTCAATATCACCATTCTAAGAACCATGCATCTAACAAGACCTGTGTGGTGGTGATAGGGGGAGGATGGCTGCTGGAGACATGGCTTAGTGATTAAAGCGCATGCCTGTGAAGCCTAAGGACCCAAGTTTGATTCTCCAGGTCCCACGTGAGCCAGATGTATATGGTGGCGCATGCGTCTGGAGTTCTTTTGCAGTGGCTGGAGGCTCTGGCACATCCATTCTCACTCTCTTTTCTCTCTCCCACCTCCCTCTCTGTCTCTAATAAATAAACAAAAATAAATCTTAAAAAAAAAAAGACCCATGGGGGGGTCATTAATCATCCCAACACCAGCACTGCTTTGATCAGGAAACAACAGCGGGGAATCAGCACAAATAAATGCACCAAGATCCCAGCAAATTCAAATGACTGTAGCAAAACCATAAAGAAAACATGCACCCTAAGGTAAGAGAATGGCATGGTGGATCTCTAAGGCAAGGTAGGATGCTTCCTCAGAGGATCTCAAAAGTGGGCGACGGGAAGCTGCCTAGCAAGTAAAGGAAGACACCGTGGAAGTTATTCAAGTGAGTGAAAAAGGAGAGGTAGGTTCCCTTGGCTGAAGCAGGCCTCAGAAAAGGGAACCAAGATGAGGGCAGCTTTGGGGGACTGGCCATGAACAGAGGTGAAGACTGTGAAGTCACGACAAAGAAAAGCAGAGGAATGCTCCCGTCCCGTTCCCTCCGCTCCAGCTGCCCCTTCACAAGGCTGTCTCCCACTCTCCAAGGGATGGGTTCAAACCAAGTCCCCTTCCCACTGAAAACCCTCCCAGCTTCTGCCCAGTGACACAGCTGAGAGGGCCTATATTTGTCCATAACTTTTCACCTCACCCTTTTAAAAGATCACACATTGGCTGTCAAAATCAAGTAGCGACAGTTCAGGGAACTATTTCAAAAGTATTTTAAATGCTATTGGACTATTTTTTAAAAAATATTTTATTTTTATTTATTTATGTATTTGACAGAGAGAGAGAGGAGAAGAGAGAGAGAAAGAATGGGTTCACCAGGGCCTCTAGCCACTGCAAACAAACTCCAAACCCATGTCCCCACTTGTGCATCTGGCTAACATGGGTCCTGGGGAATCAAACCTGGGTCCTTTGGCTTTGCAGGCAAATGCCTTAACTGATAAGCCATCCCTCCAGCCCTATTGGACAATTTGATTGGGATAAGTTCAAAAAAGTGAGAAGACCAGGGGGAGGGGTAAGTATGAGTATTTTTATTTCCCTTTAACTATCAATAGGTCAGTCACTTTAGAATCGTTGGGTACATTCCATTCCTTCCTCTAGGTTGCTTAGCATAGATGAAAATAGGTTCTCAAGGGGGCTGAGGAGATAGCTCAAAGGGTGAAGGGCCTGCCTTGCAAACATGAAGATCTGAATTTGACTCCAGGGCCCACATGCAAATGCTGAGTATCCTGAGGCGCGCCTATAATCCCAGCTCTGGGGAGCTGGAAACCGGAGCATCCTGCTGCTCACAGTCCAGTCTGTCTAGCAGAATCACTGAGACAACCTGTCTCACAAAGACATGGATGGCATTCCTGAGGATAACTCCAGAAGTTTTCTTCTTGCCTCCACATACACATGTGCCCACATGCATGTGAGCATGCATATATATGTGCATGCAAACTAGACTTATAAAAAGAAATCCCCTAGGTTTCTATAGCACCATCGATTTCAATGCTTATATTTCATCAGGTTGGCACCTCATAATTTAATAATATGTCAGTTGTTTAAGCAGTGGTCACTTTTTTCTATCACAGAAAAATGCTACAACATTCATCATTTAAAAGTATTTTTGGGCTGGAGAAATGGCTTAGCGGTTAAGGTGCCTGCCTGCTAAGCCTAAGAATGCTGGTTCCAATCTCCAGCAGTTCCAATCTCCAGGTCCCAGATGCAAAGTGAAGCAAGGGCACAATGCTGCACTTGACCACAAGGGGGCGCACACATCTGGATTTCGTTCACAGCAGCTGAGAGGCTGCTGGCGTGCCCATCTCTATCTGTCTTCCTCTCTCTCTCTCTGTCTCTCTCTGTCTCTCTCAAAAAAAAAAGTGTTTTTATTTATTTATTTGAGAAAGAGAGAGAGAGAGAGAGAGAGAGAGAGAGATGAATGGTGCATCAAGGCCTCTCTTGCTGCTGGGCATGAACTCCAGACACATGGCCCACTTTGTGTGTTGGGGATTTGTGGGTATTTGGGAATTGAACCTGGACCATCAGACTTTGCAAGTAAGAGCCTTTAACCGTTGAGCCATCTCTCCAGCCCATTATTCATTATTTTGCTGATGTTTTAAATCCTATTTTAAATGGTGTTGGACTATTTCCTTGGGATCAATTCAAAGAAGTCAGAAGGTTGGGGGGTGTTGTGCATGAGCATTTTTATTTCCCTTCAACTTCCATGGATTATCATCACAGACACAGAAAGACAAAGCTATTATTGTAAGGAAGGTGGGGGACTCTGGAAATGCAAACATGACATCTCCCCTGCAGGGTGATTTAAACCATCACACTTTGCTTCACAAAATGCTTCATGACTTCATAAGGGCTTTGGGCACACCGGATATTGGATTTTTAATAGAGTGAAACTGAGTGTAAAGACACGTACCCCCTCACTACTTCTTATAAAGTTAACATAACTGATGAGAAGGAGTGGAGCAGCAACCCTCTCTCTCTGAATAAATGGCCTGGGAGAGGCATGGTCGTACATCTGCAGACCTGTAAATCTAATAAACAAGAATTCTCCAATACGAGGAATGTGAGCAAGGCCCAGCTTTGAACTGTATTAGGTGCTGATATACTCAAAGGAGAGGTGACTATACATATCAAGTTGAAACTATAAGTCATGCATAAGACGAGAGAAACTGCCACAGCAAATGTCACCGAGGAGAAAACGGAGATTTGAGAAATCTACAGCATGTTATTTTAAAAATACACATCAGAAGAAAAGAAGAAATGTCATTGTTATTATTACGAAAGTGGCACAATTACAAAGAAACAACTTTGTAGTTTTTACTTCAGCACATGGAATAAAAAGTTGGTTAAAAAAAAAAGGGCTGGACAGATGGCTCAGGGGTTAAGGCACTTGTCTGCAAAGCCTAATGACTGGGATTCGATTCCCCAGGACCATGTGAAGCCAGATGTACAAGGTGGTCCATGCATCTGGAGTTTGTTTGCAGTGGCTCGAGGCCCTGGGGCACCCATTCTCTCTCTCTTTCTGCCTCTTTCTCTTTCTCACTCTTTCTTTCTGCCTCTTTAAATAAATAAATAAATAAAGTTTAAAAATTTTTTTTGAAAGGGTTGGGAGCTGGAGAATGGTTCAGAGGTTAAGGCACTTGCCTGCAGAGCCTAACGTCCCCAGTACCCACATAAAGCTGGAGGCACAAAGTGGCACTCTGGAGTTTGTTTGTAGCAGCTAGAGGCTCTGGCACACCCATTCTCTCTGTCTCTCTCTGCTTGCAAATAAATAATATATATATATATATATATATATATATATATATATATATATATATATATATATTTATATTTAAAAATACATAGGTTGGATGCTGGGCATGGTGATGCACGCCTTTAATCCCAGCACTTGGGAGGCAGAGGTAGGAAGATTGCCATGAGTTCGAGGTCACCCCGAGACTACAAAGTTAATTCCAGGTCAGCTTGGGCCAGAGTGAGACCCTACCTCAAAAAAACAAAAATTGAAAAAAAAAAACAAAAAAGTGGGTGGGAAGAGTCTTGGTGTGCTTTGATAAGGATGAAGATGGAGGTCTAGAGGGTCATAACCCAGCCTCGCTTCATGCAGGGGCAGGAAATCAAGACGGCTTAGCTTTGATTGGTTACTCTCATCAGAACCAGTTCTGAGGGCTTCATCATTTCACTTGGCTTCGTGATAACCATTTATTGCCAGGGGCCCACATCCCTTCATGCCAGGCCTTCTAAGCTCATGCCTCTATAACAGACATGAGTAGGCACAGAATGAAAGCAAGACAGGTTCTTGGCCATCCACTACACAAGCCTGAGGGGTAGGCAGCTTCTTTAGAAACACAGCCATCTCTGTGAATGCTATCCAATGACCAGAACCTTTGCTGCTTATGGGCATGGTGGCAAACTGGTTCCATCTGGTTTCATGACAAAACCCCATCAGCCAGAGCTCAGGATTCTGGTTTCTTTTACTTCTTACTAATTATTTATTTATTTGCAAGGAGAGAGAAAGAGAGAATGGATGACAATATGAATGAGCTCAGCCAGGACCTCTATCCACTATCAAAGAACTCCAAATACACACACCACTTTGTGCATCTGGTTTTATGTGGGTACTGGGTAATTGAACCTGGGTCCTTAGGCTTTGCAGGCCAGCATCTTATGTGCTTTCTTTTGCTACATGCATGTAATATGTGTGCATGCGTGTATGCATGTTTCTACACACACGGATGCAGGCACGTGTGCACAAATGTACATGCACATGTGTGTATGTGGGCATGGAGGCCAGAGGCTGATGTTTGTTGTTTTTTGTCATTCACAATTCCACCTTGTTTTATGATTTTTATGAGCTAAGGTCTGTGGCGGTTTGAATGTAAAATGGCGCCCATAGGCTCATGTGTTTTGAATACATGGTCCCCAGCTGGTGGCAATTTGAACCTCTGCAGGGTGAAGCTCTGCTAGAGCTGTGTCCTTGCGAGCAGGCCTTGAGGTTTGTTAATCCAGCCCACTGGGTGTTCAGAGCTAGCTCGTTCAGAGTTCTTTCATCATACTGCTGTGGAGATGGGATGCAGGCTTCCTGCTCAGGCCCACCATGCTTTTCCTGCCAGGAGCAAACTTCCTCTTGAGACTATCAGCCAAAATGAAGCCTTTCCACCCATCAGCTGCTTCTGGTCAAGTGTTTTGTTCCAGTGATAAGGCAGTAAGTGCTACAGGACATTTCAGTGAACCCAGGATTCACCGGTTCAGCTAGACTGTCTACCCAGCGAATCTGAGGCATCCTCTTTGTCTCAGCCATCCCAGCACTCACTCTGGGGACCTCAACTCAGGTCCTCATGTCTGTGTGCACCACAGAGACATGTCCCCAGTCCCCAGACCTTGGTTTCTTAAAATTTTATCTCAAACTACTCTAGGGGAAATCATATGTCAAAGGTTTTTCTAGGGCTGGAGAGATGGCTTAGTGGTTAAGGAACTTGCCCATAAAGCCTAAGGTCACAGGTTCCATTCCCCAAGTACTCCAGATGCACAAGGTGGCACATGCATCTGGAGTTCATTTCCAGCGGCTAGAAGCCCTCGTGCACCATTCTCTGTGGGGGGATCAGCCTAGGGTTCCTGGAATCAGCTTGAGGTGCTAAATGAACTAATGTAACCAGAATCAGTGAACCCTAAAAGTAGCCTCAACTGAGCCATTGCACTTTTTCACAAGTTCACATTACTGATCACGGGGAGAGCAGAAACAACAAGCAAGGGGCCAGGGAGATGGCTTGGTGTGTAAGAGAACTTGCTGCTCAGTCATGAGGACCTGAGTTCCGTCCCCAGCACTCTTGTGAAAAACCTGCTGTGACTATGCATGCTTGTAACCCCAGTGCTGAGGCGGGCAGAGATAAGAGAATCACTGGGACTCACTGGTCAGCAATTGTTAGAAAACTCCAGGTTTGGTGAGAGATACAGTCTTAAAGAAATAAGGCAAAAGAGCAATAGAGGACACTCAGCACCTTCCCCTGACTCATGGGACACCCAATATACTCACCAAACACACTTCACATACAAACCAAGAAACAGGGCTGGAGAGATGGCTTAGCAGTTAAAGTGCTTGCTGGCAACACCAAAGGACCCAGGTTCAATTCCCCAGGACCCACGTAAGCCAGATGCACATGGTGGCAAATACATCTGGAGTTCATTTGCATGGGGTAGAGGCCCTGGTGCATCCATATTCTCTTTCTCTCTCTCCCTCCCTCTCTCATAAATAAGTAAATAAATAAATAATTTCTAAACGTAAACAACCATTTTAGATAAGGGTTTCATATATGATATTTAAAAATCAGCTATGGAATGCTTACACTAAAATGAAATGTGGAAATAAGTAAGCATTAAGAGATAAGGAAGAGGAGATGAAAGGAAGTCTTTAGAAAAACATGATTATTGAACTAAAAACACTCACTAATTTAATTCAGAATGTATCAGAAAAACACTGATCTCCATATCCCATCTGGACCTGCCAGATTCTATCATTTCTTACATCTAAAGTCATTTCATAAATAATCTGCAGAAAAGTTTCCAGGGAAAATGGATTGTGTTCCATTAAAAAATTAACAAATTTTCTCTTTTTGCCTTTAGGTAACCCCCGCGTAATAACAACCACCACAAAACATCAATATTTTTTTAAAGTTAAAACTAGCCGCAAAAGAAACCGAAATGCAAAAACTGAGTGCCATGAACCCTAAAGACACTGATTTAGACAGAATCATTAAACGGAATGATGGACCATAAGAAGTGACCCAGAATGTAGCATGAAATCTTGGAGAAAGAAAATATGCAAAAGAGGTAACGCGTTAAGAATGAGAAAGTTCAATGAATATCTAATGGAATTCTTTTTAAAGAAGCAGTTCTTTTTATTTTCACTTATTTGAGAGAGAGGAACATAGATAGATGATATAGAGATTATATATATATATATATATATATATATATATATATATATTCCCTATATATATATAAAATCTATCTATCTATCTATCTATCTATCTATATCTATCTATCTATCTATCTATGGATGGAGAGAGAGAGAGAGAGAGAGAGGGAATATGAATGGGCACCCAAGAGCCTTAAGCTGCTGCAAATGAACTCCAGATGCATGTGCCAACTTGTGCATCTGGCATGAGAATTGAACCTGGGTCCTCTGGCTTTACAGGCAAGCACCTTAACCTCTAGGCAATCTCTCCAGCCCTTAATGAGAGTCTTAGCATAGCAAGTGGATGGAATGAGGAGGCCTTGTTTGGAGGCATAGTATTTGACTTTCCATCACCGAGTTAAAGAAAATCCAGATGTACAGGAGACACATTCATTTCTCGGATAATTTAAGAATTCACATTTCAGAAAACATTGTATCCATAGACCCCAGGCAGAGATACGCATTTCTGCAATAAGCATGCTCTGTCTTATGTCAGTGTTTGGTAAATATCTTTGTGCCACGACCTGGACAGACACTAATTGGCCAGAGCATCTCCCTAAAACAGCTATTCTTTTTACACTGAGGCGGGGTAACTCTTCCTTCCAAATTTTACATAGGTTGTGTGTGTGTGTGTGTGTGTTCATGTGCACATGTGTGTGGATGCACTTGTGTGCACATATGTATGGATACCAGAAGTCAACATAGGATGTCCTCCTTAATTGCTCTCTGCCTTTTTTTTTTTTTTTTATTGAGGCAGGTTCTCTCATTTAATCTGGAGCTCTCTGGTTTGTTTAATCTATCTAGTCAGCCCCCCCCCCTCCCCCGAGAATCCTCCTGTCTCTACCTGGCCCGCTCTGGTATCATAGTCACACACCACCATGTTCAGCATGTATATATTAGGTCCTGGGTCTAAACTCAGGTCCTCACACTTGGGTGCAGCGGGTACAATACTGACTGAGCCATCTCTTGAGCCTGAGTCAATCATTTTTATTGAGTTGTATTTTAAATGCAGACTAGTACATTTTTACTTTAAAATATTCTATATATAGCCCTTGACAAACACTGAGAAACTGTCATTTTTATATGTTTAATTTTCTAAAAAATCAAGACATAAACATTGACCTGTGAAACCAGCTATTTATTATTTATGGATAGTTCAAAATATCTAAATACCTTTCTTTCCACTCTCTGGACATTGGGGCAGGGGTGTGGGATGCTCAGGCAGAGCGCTTAGCACTGATGAACCCTGGGGATCCTTATGGTCTTTCTGCTCTCTAAACTGCCCAAGCGTTTTTCCTTCTCTGCCTGAGGCCTTTGCCACACATTTAAACACTTAATAGCTGCCAAGCCGTGGTGGCACATGCCTTTAATCCCAGCCCTCAGGAGGCAGAGGTAGGAGGATCGCTGTGAGTTTGAAGACATAATGAATTCCAGGTCAGCCTGGGCTACAGCAAGACCCAATCTTGAAAAAACAAAAAAATCAATCAATCAACAACAACAACAAATAGAAGGAATAGAAAACCTTCATATTTTTTGTCACTATCCTGAGTGTTCAATTCCTTCCTCAGTAGCATAAGATATGAAGGAGGAAAAATAAAACTCAAATCAAGCCATCTGCTCTTATTTCCTCTCTCCTCTCCCCACCAAGATCCATGTCTCACTCAGTACCAGGATGCAAAATCATGTCCTGACCTCCCTTATTTCTGATGTAGCCTCTCTTTTCGACAATTGCAATAGACACTGTGTAGATTTTGAAGAAGGAAAATCCAACTATTGAAAATGCATGCTTGGATTTTTAAAAAAATATATATGCTTTATAATATTGTTAATTACTTACAAATGAAATGTTGAGCCAAATTAGCTATTTAATGACTGCAAGTGTGATTTTGGAAAGTTATTTCACTTTTTTAATGCTCGTTTCCCTCATCTATAAAATGGTAATATATATGGTACCTATCTCATAGGGCTTTTGTGAAACATAAGTTTTGTCCCATTGGTGTTTAGGACAAGTTCTGCATATGGTATTTTTATTTTTTAAAAATATATACACATATTTAATTAAAAATTATTCATAAGTTACATTTACAATATTAAAAATATCTGTATAATTATGTATGAGATATAACTTTTAAATAATTTGGATATTTAATAGGATATCACCAAAATTTTTTTTGCTGTGTTTATTTTTGAACATTGTGGTTAAGTGATTTTTTTCCTTCATCCCATTATTCCTGAATTAACTTGATTTGACTGTCATTAAATATGTATCTTCACCATACTTACACAAAGAACATTTCATTAAAAACCCTAAGTGATTACAAGAAGTCTCATTTTAATTTGGCTTCCACAAATATAAAGATGTTGGAAAATATTATGTTGCCTTATGTTACTGAGTTACTTTGCTTTTGTAAACATGCCCAGCTTTCTGAAATCTTCTTTGAAACCTCACTCTTTTGAAAAACATCACTTTTTTGTTTTTTACCAAAAGATAATATCATTTCTCTGGCCAATATGTGTTTGCTCATATCAATAAAATATTTTCCCAGGTCCTCACTGGATTTATTATAGTTGTATTATTTTTTAAAGTCATTTTTATTTGTTTATTTGAGCACGAGAGAGAAAGAGGCAGATAGAGAGAGGGAGAATGGGTGTGCCAGGGCCTGCTGAAAATAAACCCCAGATGTATGCGCCACCTTGTGCATCTGGCTTACCTGAGTCCTGGGGAATTGAACCTGGGTCCTTTGGCTTTGCAGATAAGCACCTTAACTGCAATGCCATCTCATCAGCCTCTAAAGTTGTCCTGTTGATGGTACGGCTACTATGCTTGTCAGAAACTTGACAACTATTGTACAAAAAGTGAGAAATTTGTAGCTTATTATTTTTTTCAAGAACTGGGCATACATGCCAGTCACTCTACCACATCCCCAGCCCTATAGTTTAATTCTGTACCTGCAAACCCAATATTTCATGACCTCCAATTTTGTTACAAGAATAAGTAAGGATGAAAGGAATCCTTTGCCCAATCTGAGATCCAAAGTTGGCTACTCATTTTGGAATGACTCAGGACTGGCTGGCTCGAGCGTGGGATTCTCGCCACTCAGACATACACATGACTGCAGTGGGAGAATCAAACAATCCTCGCTGCCCTTCACAAGTCAGACTGAGACAGGGTGAAGAAGGAGACCACGGAAGTATCATCCCATCTGGTTTAGAACATTGTAACATAATAATAAGTCAAAAGGGGGCTGCAAAGATGGCCTAGCGGTTAAGGTGTTGGCCTGCAAAGTCTAAGGACCCAGGTTTGATTCTCCAGTACCCATAAGCCAGATGCACAAGGGGGTGCATGCATCTGGAGGTCATTTGCAGTGGCTAGAGGCCCTAGTGCACCCATTCTTTCTCTTTCTCTCTCTCTCTTTCTCTCTCTCTCTCAAATGCATAAATAAGTCAAAAGAAATTGGTCAGTATTCAGTTTGTTTTATGAAAATCCATAAGGCAGATAATTCTCCTTAAAGCAGTGTAGCAGACAGCTTCAGATTTGCTGAAATGAACTTCCAGACCAGTCAGAGTTATGGAGGAAGGGATTTATTGAAGCTTACAGATCCAGGGGAAGTTCCATCATGGCAGAAGAAGCTGGCCTGCTTTCACAGGACCAAACACAGAGAGAAAAGCCACAAGCCAAAAGCCAAAAGCCACACACCACAGCACACTTCAGGAACTCCAGCTAGGCACACTTTGCATATCTTTAGACTGAAATCTCAAACCCACCACCACACCTTAAGATCCACCCAGTGACACTGCCTTCAGCCAGGTGGCTGCAGATGCAAACTACAGTCTCATAAAACACTGAATATATTGGGGGCATCGATTCAAACTAACACAAGCAATAAAAAGCATTGGGTGTCATTTGCTTCCTAAGATGAACTTTAGATGAGCAAAGAATCTTGAAAAACAGTTTTCTTGGTTGACATCTCTGTCCTTTTAAAGTAGGGTAAGTGCTCACAAACCCTGCAGGAGAACATTAATCCCTGGGCAGCCCTCCACCCTCACTCCTCTGAAGAATCCTTTTTGGTGGATTCCCACTAGCACCCCACCCAGGGGACTTCCCTAGTTTCCTGATAACCCCTCACCTCTTTCACGTGGACAGGCAGTGTGTTCTGGTATCTGCCCTCCTGTTGCTGCACGCACACAGCGATCCTGGGCAAGAGATAACAGCCTCACACATCCTGCCCCAGCAAGGGGACCCAGACCCAAAGCACAGAACATGCGTACACAGCACCCCATCAAAGCCGCCTTCCTGCAGTGAATGTGGCCCGTGGAAAGATAAAGCTGTTTTATTCAGGATATATCTCAGAGTGCTTTTTCTCCTAATTATACACAGCATATTATGCCTCAGGAAAAGTGAAATAACTTGTACTGGACCAACTCAGGAAACCAAGATTGTTGGGATACTGTGAGCTCCCTGACGAGGAAAATCAGCACCTAAAATGAAAACTAGGTATTACCAAAGAAGTCTATGCACACAACTCGTGTTCAGATCTTGATATGCCTAATGGACACATTCCTGATAAGACGAGGAAGCTTCATTTCCCATATAAAGGAAACGTCTTCTTAAAGGAAACCTTTAACCATATGCTTCTTGTTTTAAGACTGCTGCAGATTCGTTATTTCGTTATAAATATTAGAAAAAAATACAAGAAAGGAAAAAGAGGGGATAGCAAAAGGAGAAGAAAAATATAAGGAGAAGTGGAGGGGTGGATGGAAGGAGGAGAACGAAAAGGACAGAGACATCTTTATCCTTAACCTTACAATTCAGAGACAAATATTGTGATTTTTTTAATAGCTTCTTAAAACTGAAAGTACCTTTTTTTTGCATGTGTATGTGCATGTGGTGTGCTTGTATGTTGGTGTGGGGGGCGGGTGTGGGTATGCGGCATGTGTGAACAACATGCAGTCCAGCAGGCTGATTCAGTTTCTATGCATTCTTCACATAGAGTGGAGATTTTACTTTAGAGAGAGTTTGTTCAGATAACTTTGCATGTGCTGTTTAAAGCATCTTTTTTCAAAAGACAATTTTAATGGCTCATAAATATTCAGAAGCTTAAACATGTAAATATTATGCTAAATGAATCATTAGGAAATTAATTTTTATAGCATATTCCCCTACTCACAAAAATACATCTGAATTAAAATAAATGGTACCTACTTCCACTGGAGTTAATGAACCAGATCTCAAAATGGAGTGAAGAGCTTCCTGACAGCATATTGATTTCAGATTTTTTGAGAGAGAGAGAAAGAGAGCGAGGAGATGGGAGTATTAGGGCCTCTCCCTAAAATAAACTCCAGATACACGAGCCACTCTGTGCTTCTCGCTTTATATGGGTACTTGGGCTTAACTGCTCATCCATCTTCCCAGTGAAACATCCATGTTTTATTTAAACCTCCCCTCTCTTTTTTTTTTTTTTTTTTGGTTTTACGAGGTAGGCTTTCACTCTAGCCAGGCTGACCTAGAATTAACTATGTAGTCTCAGGGTGGCCTCGAACTCTTGGCGATCCTCCTATCTCTGCCTCCCTAGTGCTGGGATTAAAGGCGTGCGCCACCTCGCCCGGCTCTTTTCTTAAAACTATATTGAGTTTATGAAAGTTTTTACTTTTAGTAGGCTCAGACCATAAATATCCTTGTACTAAAAGTATTATTTCTTTATGCTAAACCTTTGAAAGTTATATTTGTAAGACAAATTATATAAATACTTCTTGAGGGATTTTATTTTATTTTATTATTTTATTTTTTATTTTTATTTAATTATTTTATTTTTTATTTTATTATTTTATTTTATTTATTATTTATTATTTTATTTTATTTTATTTTATTTTGGAGAGGGGAGAATTGTTTTCATTTTTGAGACAAGGTCTCACTGAATTGCCTAGGCTAATCTTCCATATACTCTATAGCCCAGATAGGCCTTGAATTTGCCTCTTTTTTTTAACATTTTATTTTATTTATTTATGAGAGAGAAAGAGAGAGAGGGCAAGACAGTGAGAGCAAAAGCGAGCAAGAGAGAGAGAATTGGTGCACCAGGGCCTTAGCCAGTGCAAACAAACTGCAGATGTGTGTGCCACCTTGTACACATGCACCAGCTGTGATGATGTGTCACCTTGTGCATCGGGCCTGCCTGGGTTCTGGGGAGTCAAACCTGGGTCCATATGCTTCACAGGCAAACGCCTGAACTACTAAGCCATCTCTCCAGACCCTGAACTTGCCTCTTTCCTCCCACAGCCTCTCAAGTAACTTGGTTGAAGGCTTGTTTGATCAGGCACAGTGTGTGTGTGTGTGTGTGTGTGTGTGTGTGTGTGTGTGTGCCATGCACATGTGTATGTTGTTATGTGGGTGGGCATGCATATGGAGGCATCATTCCTTTGTGGTGGTTTGACTCAGGTGTCCCCCATAAACTTAGGTGTTCTGAATACCAGGTTCCCAGCTGATGGAGATTTGGGAATTAACACCTCCCAGAGGCCGTGTATTACTGGGGGCAGGCTTATGGGTATTATAGCCAGTGCCAGTGTTGGGCACACTCTCCTGTTCCTGGTGTCCACCTGGTGTTGGCCAAGGGGTGATGTCCACCCTCTGCTCATGCCATCGTTTTCCCTGCCATCATGGAGCTTCCCCCTTGAGCCTGTAAGCCAAAATAAACCTTTTTCCCCCCACAAGCTGCTCTTGGTTGGATGATTTCTACCATCAATGTGAACCTGACTGCAATAGCCTTCCACCTCTATTTTAAAAAAATATTTTATTTATTTATTTGAAAGAGAGAGAAAGAGTGAATGGGCATGTTAGGGCCTTCAGCCACTGCAAACAAACTCCAGATGCATGTGTCCCCTTGTGCACCTGGCTTACATGGGTCCTGGGGAATCGAACTTGGGTCCTTAGGCTTTGCAGGCAAATGCCTTAACTGCTAAGCCATTTCCATTTCCACATATAAAGTCCCCCAATATATTCAGTATTTTATTAGTTTATAGTTTGCATCTGCAATCACCTTGCTTTCACTATCTTAAGGTGTGGTGATGGGTTTGAGATTCCATTGTCAAATGTGTCTAGCAGGAGTTCCTGAAGTCTGCTGTGTGACCTTTTGGCTGTAGTTTAGGCTCTGTGTGCTGGCTGGTTGGCTTTTGCTCTCTCTGTGAGCTGCCACTTTATGGAACTTCCCTGGATCTGTAAGCTTCAATAAATAATATCCCTTCCTCCATAACTGTGCCTGGTCTGGATTCATCTCAGCGAACCTGAAGCTGTCTAGAGTAAAGTGGTACCGAGGAGTGTGGGGTGAGATGAACCTGACCGTGTGGATATTCGTCTTTTAACCTTTGTTTTGGAGGAATGGGCATGGACTTGGTGCTTGCAGGATTTCTGGGTGGTAAGCCAAGTTTTATGGACTATTCTGATGAGAGTTTGAGAATGCTAAATGCAGACTGTACTGAACTTCGAGGCTTGGCTTATGAGCTTTCTAAGGGGAAGGAAAGAGTGCAGAGGACTTTGTTGGAACTGGGCTACTGGCATAAGGGATGGCTACGTTCTGCTATCCAGGCCCAGAAAATTTGATCAAGGTTAAATTTGTAATGGATAATATTGCTGAAGATATTGTGAGATTTTAAGATTTTATTGGAAAAACTCAAGCAAGTTAAAAGCAGAGGCACTGAGACTGGTTTTAGGTTACTGGGGCTGCTATTGTCAAACACATTAGCAATCTTAAGGAAGGTGGAAGGAAGGTGGTCGGACTGATTTACATTAAAACAATGGAGAGGATGCCTGAGGAAAGACTGTTAAAAATGCAAATTCTTGGAAAGAGCTGACTGGAGAAGGAACCTGCTTTTCAAGGCTAATTTTGTCCCTGGAAAGAATATGGCTGTGTCCTGCACACCTGGTATTAGTTTTGGAAGCATGAAAAATGCATGGAGTGGTCATGAGTTGCAAAGGAGCAGATGCAGCATGAGGTACATGAAGACCCTCAGGAATAGGCTGGAAAAATTTGGAAGATGGACCGTTTTTTATGGAGACCTGAAGATGTTTTGGATATACCAGGACTGTGCAAAAGGGCTACCATGGAGTACAGTGTTGGCATGGGATGAAAGTTTTCCCTGGAGACTCTGCCCAGCTGGAGGGTGGATTGGAAAAACTAGAGACTGTCAGTGTATGGTTATATTGAACTTGAACTGCAGAAGTTTGATGACTACTGATGGTGGCTGAGTTTGCATTGTTCTAGTTTCTCCTTTCTATTCCTTATACAGTTAAAAATGTTTACTCTGTGCCTTTACATGTTGAAAGTCTTGTTTGATTTTACAGGACTCACTATCTTAAGAAAGACCACTTTAAAACAAAATCAGTGATAGTTATAAATCTATTGCAGACTAAATGGCTCCATTAACAATATTTAACACTAGTTCAAAATCACAGATCACTGGGGGGCTGGTGAGATGATGGGTTTGAGATTCCATTGTAAAGATAAAATGTGTCTACAGGAGTTCCTGAAGTCTGCTGTGTGACCTTTTGGCTGTAGTTTAGTTTTTGCTCTGTGTGCTGTGGTGGCTGGTTGGCTTTTGCTCTCTCTGCTCGGCCTTGTGAAGAGCAGGCTGCTTCTCTTGACTTTATGGAACTTCCCCTGGATCTGTAAGCTTCAATAAATAATATCCCTTCCTCCATAACTGTGCCTGGTCTGGAAGTTCATCTCAGCGAACCTGAAGCTGTCTGCTACAAAGTCCCATTGTCTTGAGCACACCAGTTAGGCTAGGCTGGCTCATCAGTGGCCTCCAGGGATCCTCCCCAGCATTAGAATTATAAGTGTGTGCCATTATACCTGGCTTCTTTTATTTTAAACATAGGTTCTGGGAATGGAATTCATGTCTTCATGGTTGCAAATCGAACACTTTACCCAATAAGCCATCTCCCCCGCCCCTCAAGGTTCATAATATGATAAATTGCTTTTGTATTTTATTTTATCTCTTCCTTAACATCCTGTACACAATTGTTTAATAATCCAACTGATGCTGTGGAAGAAACTTTCAAATAAATAAATAAAAAATTTATAGTTTTTTATGTGTGTTTTCACACATGCATGTGCATATCTGTACTGGCCTGGGCATTTAAGTATAAAAGTTACTTACCCAGTAGTCTCCTCCCCTTCGGGGAGATTTTTGGCCCTTGGTCATTGGCTTTAAGAACCACTTCAGAACAAATCAGTGAGGAAAAGCAGACTAGTGGCTCCATTAACACATTTAACACTAGTTCAAAAACAGATCCTTGAGGGCTGGGGAGATGACTCAGCCATTAAGACACTTGCTTGTAAAGCTTGACAGTCTGGGTCCAATTCCCCTGTACCCATGTAAAATCAGATGCATTGAGTGGCACATGCACCTGGAGTTCTTCTGTAGCAGCAGGAAGCTCTGGTGGGGCCATTTTATTTCCCTCTCTTCCACTCTCTCTTTCAAAAAAATAAATAAAAATACTTAAACAGGGCTGGAGAGATGGCTTAGGGGTTAAGGCACCTGCCTTCTAAGCCTAAAAACACTGGTTCCAATCTCCAGGTCCCACGTTTAGCCAGATGCAAAGTGATGCAAGCTGCTGCAGACCACAAGGGGTGCATCTGGATTTCGCACAGCTGAGACACTCTGGTGCTTCCTCTCTCTCTCTCTCTCTCTCTCTCTCTGTCTCTGTCTCTCTCCAAAAAAATAATAAAAAAATAAAGTTTTAAAAAAATACTTAAACAACAACAAAAAAGACTCCCGTGGGGCTGGAAAGATGGCTTAGCAGTTAAGGCACTTGCCTGCAAAGCCAAAGGACCCAGGTTTGATTCCCCAGTACTCACATAAAGCCAGATGCACAAGGTGGCACACATATTTAGAGTTTGTTTGCAGTGGCTAGAGGCCCTGGAGTGTACATTCTCTGCCCCCCAAATAAAAAAATAAAATATATATATTTTAAAAAAACAGACCTTTGATCATATCACACAATGTCATCATTTCTTTTTTTTTTTTCTGTTCTACCTTTAAGGAACACAAAACACCCATGATTCTTGCTCTTTTTCACTCATTATTCCAAGCATATAATATATCTTAACTAATTTAATGCTTACAACAGACCTATGAATTAAGTACTGTTAATTCCATCATTTTACTCTTTAAATTATATTTATTGTTGCACCTGTTTGTGTGTGTGTTTGTGTGTGGTGTAGCATATGTGGTAGGTGGACATATGTGTGTGTGGGGTGATTGATAATGTATGGTGTATGCACTGGTATATGTGCATGCCCAGTGGTCATGTATATGGCAGCCAGAAGAGACCATCTGGGGTCCGTCTCTTTTTGCACATCCCTTTACTGCTTGAGGCAGGGTCTCTTCACCATGGAGCTGCTGTCTGTAAGCACGTCTCAGTGCTTCTCCAGTCTTTGTGTCCCTGCAGACTGGGTTACAGATGTGTGTAGTCATACCCAGCCCTAATTCCATTGTTTTACATTCAGCCAAACCAAAGGTGGCTCCTGAACCTCGTGGCCCTGGTAAGAAGATGCACACTGTTCTGTGTGCCACTTAGGAGGCACTGCAGGGCAGGCTCACCAGCATTGTCTATGTACATGCCCTTTTTGGCTTGCAGCTTGTGAACAATATGAGAGCAAGGTTTATAGCTGAGAAAGTCCTGTACATAGCTAAGCTTTCCTTCATTGAGAAAATGCACCTAAAGCTGGGAAGATGGCTTAGTGGTAAAGGCACTTCCCTGCGAGGCCTAAGGACCCAGGTTCGATTCCCCAGGACCCATGTAAGCCAGATGCACAAAATGGCTCACGCATCTGGAGTTCATTTGCAGTGGCTGGAGGCCCTGGCACGCTCATTTTCTCCCTCCCTCTCTCTCTCTCTCTCACACACACACACACACACATATCTACCTGCCTCTTACTCTCAAATAAATAAAAAAAAATACATTTTTAAAAAAAGTAAAAGTCACTTAGAGGTAAGGACGAGGGCTCAGCAGATAAGACAACTTGCCACGTCACTATGAGGACCTGAAGGTCTGAGTCTGCTTGAGTTCGAACCCCAACACACATCAAAAATCTGGCCATGACCATACACATATGTAATCCCAGTTCTGTGGGGAGCAGAGGCCAGAGAATCACAGGCTCACAGGTCGGTCGGTCTGACCAGGATATCAACAATGTCAGCTCCAGATTCAGTAACAGAGCTTGTCTCAAAGAAACAAGGCAGGCAAGCAGTAGAGGGACGCCCTCAACATTCTCCTCTGGCCTCTATATGCACGCACGTGGGATGCACACATCTGCACACATGCGTACATACTATACATACAAGCACCACAACATACCACACCACACATACTACACACACACACACACATCAAATATTTAAAAGATAACTAAGGGGCGAGGGAGTGCTCAGTGGTTAAAGGTGCTTGCCTGCAAAGCCTGCCAGACTCAGTTCACCAGTACCCACATAAAGCCAGATGCACATGTATCTGGACTTCATTTGCAGTGACAAGAGGCCCTGATGTGACCATTCATTCATTTCTCCCTCTCTCTCTCTTGCAAATAAAATAAAAAAATTTTAAATAAAAAGGTAATTAATTATATCTATAACATACTTGGCACTGTGATGTTGCTTTACAGGCCACAAGCTCAAAAGCATAGTAATTTTTAAGTAAGTCCTATACATATAAGAGGCTTATTGACTTTAGGCCAATGTGGATATGTAGTGTCAGCAGTGAATCCTTGTATCCTGGACTACTGCTGTCTAAACTGTGCCCCAAAAACACCCCATCCGTGTGAAAAGGTTGGGGACAGGGAAAGGAAGTGACAGGAAACACAACATGAAGGCATTTCCTGAGATTTTTTTTTTTTTTTTTTTTTTTTTGAGGGAGGGTCTTGCTCTAGCCCAAGCTGTCCTAGAATTCACTATGCAGCTTTCAGGGTGTCCTCAAACACGCAGGGATCCTCCTACCTCTGCGTTCTGAGTGCTGGGATTAAAGGTGTGCGTCACCACGCCCGGCTTTCCTGAGACTGCTGATCTATGAATGCTTCTGACCTCTATGAAGTAGGGGGAAAAGTACTTAAAGTGCGCAGAAAAAAGAAGTAGCTTCCATAATTAGATACAGGTAATAATCCCCTTGTTTGGATCACATTTTCAGCTTTCTATATCTGCTTAGCCAGCACGTATGACCGTTTCCTGTTGGGCATGGTGGCTTGTGCCTATCATCCCAGTACTTGGGAGGAGGAGGCAGGAGGATCAGAAGTTCAACACCAGCCTGGGCTGCAGGAGATCCTGTTTCAATAAAACAAAACAAGGAAATGGCTCTAAATGAAAGGCAAAATTTTCCATTATAATTTATATGGTGTAAATTCATTCGTTGGTTTGCATATGAAATGAGCTAAGATTTTTATGCTTCACTATTAGAAGATAACTGGAGCCTACAATTGAACAATGATAAAGATCTCTGGGCTTGAGGTTGAACATTATAAATATTTACCCTGATGTCCTCAAGACCTCTGGGTGTGATATGGAGACTGACTTCCCTTGACCACTCAAACACCAACTCCTTCAACTTGAATGATCTCCCTCTCAAGGCACAAAGCTATGCAGCATGTATATGTTCTCTCAAGTACAGGTGAGATGTAGAATTAGCATACTCTGTTTTGATGTTGAGACAGACTTGGATCTTAGATCTTTACAAAGGTTGCCTCAGAAAAGACATCCTGCTGCAGCTGCTCCTGTTGAGGTGACAGACAGCTCAGCTCGCATTCTCGCTGCATGGGTGGATTCATCACCTGGGCCCTTTCATTCTGAATACCTTCTAACTCTTTGCCTTTGACACGAGGCCATTTATGTGAGCCAAGGGGGTTCAGTTTGGAGAGGGATGCATCAGCAAGAACTTCTTCCTCCTACTGTGAACTTCATTCTTTTTATGACCTTCTGCCTGGATGCAGGAACAGTGGAGCAGGGGACCATTGTTAAATGCTTTCCTTTGTCCAGTATTTGTGCAAAACATTAACCCATCCTGTTGGAAGGTTTCTGGGTTGTTTATTATTATTATTATTATTATTATTATTATTATTATTTTTTTAGAAAGAAACACAGAGAGAGACAGAGAGAGAGGGAGAGGAAGACAGAGATGGGCGTGCCAGCAGCCTCTCAGCTGCTGTGAACGGAATCCAGATGTGTGCGCCCCCTTGTGGTCAAGTGCAGCACTGCGCCCTTGTGTCACTTTGCATCTGGCTAAACGTGGGACCTGGAGATTGGAACCGCTGGAGATTGGAACCAGCATTCTTAGGCTTAGGAGGCAGGTGCCTTAACCGCTAAGCCATCTCTCCAGCCCTATTATTATTTTTTTATTATTATTTAGAGACAAGGTCTGTTATAGCCAAGCTGTCCTTGAACTCCTGATCCTCCTGCCTCTGCTTGCCAAGCATTGGGGTTACACTTGTGCTGGACTCCCTTTGAAATGTTAACACTGCACGGTGACACTTTAAACTTCAGAAGCATGCATCTCCATCTCCTGGAAGATCAGCTTACATTTGCAGAGGTAGTATGTTTTCATTCTTACAGACATGATAGCAAAAGAAATTACTGGACTGTAAACAAACGGGCAAATAGCAATTAGACACCAACACCTAATATCAAAAAAAAAAAAAAAAAAAGGGCAAAACACGCCACCTCATGTCATTTTAAACTTAGTTTATACTTGTCAACCTTTTCAACACTGGAGCAGACAGCTTCAGGTTCACTGAGATGAACTTCCAGACCAGGCACAGTTATGGAGGAAGGGATGTTTATTGAAGCTTACAGATCCAGGGGAAGTTTCATAATGGCAGAAGAAGCTGGCCTGCTTTCACAGAAACAAATTCAAAGAAAAGCCACAAGCCAAAAATCACACTGTACAGCACACTTCAGGAACTCCTGCTAGGCACACTTCGAATATCAATCCTAAACCCACCACCACACCTTAAGATCCGCCCAGTGACATTGCCTCCAGCCTGGTGGCTGCAGATCCAAACTACAAACTAATAAAACACTGAATATATTGGGGGCCATCTATTCAAACTGCCACAAACACAAATCCAAATGTTTTAGCCGGGCATGGTGGCGCAAGCCTTTAATCCCAGCACTTGGGAGGCAGAGGTAGGAGGATCGCCATGAGTTCGAGGCCACCCTGAGACTACAGAGTGAATTCCAGGTCAGCCTGAGCTAGAGTGAGACCCTGCCTCAACAAACAAACAAACAAACAAACAAACAAACAAACAAACAAACAAACGCCAAATGTCTTCATACTACATCAGTTTTCTACATCAACGCTTCTTAAACAATGAGTCCCAGACCCATGGGGGTTATGTAATTAAATGGGAGGCTTACGAAAATTTTGCCAACAAGAATAGGTCTCTGGAGTCAAAAATTAGCAAAACTTAATGCAAAGTGAATCCAAGGCATTTCTGATGCTATTTACCTGTGTCGTACCACATGACCTCACTGCAGAACACATGACATACACTTTGCCATGCATGTTATCATTCATGCAATGGAGTCATGGGTGCCTAAAACACCTCAGCTCAGATTCAAGACACCTATAGGTTATTAACTACAATGATTGACCCTATACACAGAAGTTTCAACTGTAATAGAAATGTAATGAGGACTGGGGAGATGGTTCAGCAGTTGAAGGCGCTTGCCTGCAAGGCCTAACATCCTGAGTTTGATTTCCCAGTACCCACGTAAAGTCAGATGCAGTGGTGCATGCAACTGGAATTCATTTGTGGTAGCTGGAGACCCTGGAGCATCCATTCTCTCACTCTGTCTCTCTTCTATCTCTCTCTGCTTGCAAATAAGTAAATAAATAAAGAACATACTGGTTTATTTCTGGAAAACAAAGACAGTATTTTCCTAGAGCTGTTCCTTAGCGCTTAAGTGTCAAATTAGTATACTTTTGGATTGTGTTAGACACAGCAGACAAAGATATCCATCTCATTAGTATGTAAATTCATATAAAGATAATATGGAAATTTTTATAAATAGTAAAATTACATGTAAACTTATAGTGGTTGGATTCAGATGTTCTCTATAAACACATGTATTTTGAATGCTTGCTCCCTCCCTAGCTGGTAGCAAGTTGGGAAATGGAACCTTACCAGAGGAGAGGTGTCTTTGGGGTGGACCCTGAGATTGATTACCCCCGATTTGCCAGTGCCAGCTCAGCTGCTGCTATTTTCCACTTGCTGTGGCAAGATTTTGATGCCCAGCCTCTGCTCTGCCATCTTTTCCCACCATCATAAAGCTTCCTCTTAAGAATGCGAGCCAATCAGGGTCCATTGAGGAAGAGGGGGCGCAGAGAATGTAAGAGCCAAAGGGAAGGTACGGCTCCTTACCATGCAAGTGTCCAGACAGAAATTGGCCTCGGTATCTACAACCTCACATGCCTAGCAATACCTTCAGAAGACCCTCACAATAGGAGGAAAAGATGATGACATCAAAATAAAAGAGAGACTAATGGAGAGGGGGGATATGATGGAGAGTGGGTGGAGTAGTGATGGGGAAAATGGGGAAGGGGAGGGAAACATCATGGTTTATTGTCTGTAAGTATACAAGTTGTCAATAAAAAAATTTAAAACAAAAAGAACGTAAGTCAAAATAATCCCTTTCCTGCCATCAGCTGCTTTTGGTTGGGTGTTTTGTCCCAGTAACACAAAGGCAACCACAATAATACCAAAGAAATGTTTTTAAATAAACTTATTAATATTTTTATTAGGAAATGTTTGGTTCGTATGCTCATTTTAGATACATATGCACTTGGATCTGCATAAAGGTTTCTCTAGTGAAAAAGGATTGTGAGTAGGAAAAGTTCAAGAAGCCCTGACCTATATATTCATGATATTAATACAACCTATAATATTTATATTGTGAAATTTTCAAAGCAAATGTTAAAGAACCCAGTAAGCATGCTAAAGTAAAAGACCTTTAATATCAATCTTGTCCAAGAGTAATTTTGCAAATTTTTTGAAGCAGATTTGCTCAAAACACTAGAGATACAAAACCTCATATTAAGAATAGAATATTTGATTCATCATGAATATAAATTAGTGTAAAGTCTGAATTGTTACTAATGTGTCCCCTCAATAGAACATTATGTTTTCAAATAAATTCGCTTTACATGCAAATACATAAATGCTTACTTAGGTTAGTTTTTATGTGAAAGTGCTTTTGTTAATGGAGAAAATAGTTTGTTGCATGTAAAATAATACATGCAAGGAATTAAAGATGTCTCAAAAACTATTCCTAGCCTGGCGTGGTGGGGCACACCTTTAACCCCAGCACTTGGGAGGCAGAGGTAGGAGGATCACCATGAGTCTGAGACCACCCTGAGACTACATAGTGAGTTCCAGGTCAGCCTGAGCTAGACTGAAACCCTACCTCGGAAAACCAAAAAAAAAAAAAAAAACAACTATTCCTTTAAAACTATGAAATCATTCTTAACTATTGGCATTCTAAGACAAAATTTCCTTCAGAGAGAAAAGGCGTGCCAGAGCAAGTAGAAACACTACAACCTTTGGGGTGGGAGAGTCCAGGCAGATTCATGTCATTTTTTCTCTTCCAAAGAGTTCCAGGCTATTTCTCGGATTTACCAACTCCAAGTCTATGGCTAAACATGCCTAGCTAGTCAAAATATCAGACCAGGGCTGGAAAGATGACTTGGCACTTAAGGCACTTGCCTGTGAAGCCTAAGGACTCATGTTTGACTTTCTAGGTTCCATGTAAGCCAGGTACACAGTGACACAAGCATGCAATGTCACACATGCAAACAAGGGTGTGTGTGTGTCTGGAGTTTGATTGCAGTGGCTGGAGGCCCTGGCATGCCAATTCTCTCTCTCTCTCTCTTTTACACACACACACATAAAAAAAAATGCCAGTGTGTTAGGCTTACCTCAAAAAAAAAAAAAAAAAAAAAAAAACCAATATGCAAGAACAAGAAACTTTGAGACAAATTCTTTAGTGCCTGTCTTATTATGGCCAAAATCAAAGATAATATATTTAATATGGAGTATATAACCTACTGTGGAAGAAAAAAAATTCTTTGGTCCTAATGGTGAAGATTTGTTTTCTCGATCAATCAATATCACTACATAATCGCCCAGCTTTTTGCCAAAGGACGTGGAGTATAAATTACTAAAAGGCAGTCTCTTAGAGCTTTCTGCTTTGACTTCCATTTTTGAGTTCAAAGAGGGTAATTTCATTATAGAGGCTTTCTTTATGAAGATGGGTAACATACCAAAAAGCCCAGAGAAGAAGCCAAATGACACGGCTTTGCCATCGTCTAAGAAGAATTTCCATGTAAAAATCAATGCATATCATATCATTCCGTGCCATTGGGAGAGTCAATATTCACTCTTCTCAGTCAACTAACGTGGTTTCTACCCTTCAACTGACACAGCCAGTTTTGCTGTTTGGATTGAGCAAATAATTAAATCTTTGTTTCCCTGCTGATTGCTGGTGAACCTTGTGGTATTTGAAAAATAGAATAAAGGAACTGGGCAATGAATGTTACCTTGTGTAGTACTGTGTGTGTGTGTGTATAGAATGAAAGGATGCACATTTCTCTTTACACAAACCTTCTGAGAGCAGCAAGTGCATTAGAACTCTATTGGTTGCTTTCCACCCTGCTGTGGCAAAATACTTGATGAGAAGCAACTGAAGGGAGAGTTTGCTTTGGCTTACAGTTAGAAAGGTTACAGTTCCTCATGCAGGAAAGGCATGATGATAAGAGCATAAAGCAGTTGGTCACAGTCCACAGGAAGCAGAGAGATGAATCCTGATTGCCCTGTCCACTTTGTCCTTTTTATTCAGTCAGGGACTCCAGCCCATTAGATGGTACCAACCACAGTTACGGTGGGTCTTCCCACCTGAATCAACCTAATTGGAAAACTCACAGACAGGCCCAGAGACTCATTGACAATATGCGCCATCTCCATCACAAATCTCATTAACAGCTCAATGTGTAATAAGATTACAGACAGATTGAGTATAGAACAATGAAGAATTGAATTTCCATTTCTATAGTGTTTTGTGGTTTGGGTAGGCATGTTCTCAGCTGACTAAAAAGGAAGGGAAGATTAAAATATGTTTTTAAAATTTACCTCATATTTACTAATTTCCCTTTATAAAACATTCTTTTTTGTTTGTTTGTTTGCTTGTTTTTTTGAGGTAGAGTTTGGCTCTAGTCTAGGCTGACCTGTAACTCACTATGTAGTCACAGGATGGCCTCAAACTCACAGCGATCCTCCTAACTCTGCCTGCCAAGTGCTGGGATTAAAGGCAGATTAAAGGTGAGCGACACCACGCCCACCCGTCACCATTTTTTTTTTTTTTTTTAAATTTCAGTGTTAGGAATTGGACCTAGGGCTACATGCATGCTAGGCACTCCACCACTGAACTATATCCCCAGCCTTTTTAAAAATTTTTATTTTTAGAACATTCTAACTGTATAATTTAATCAGGTGGCGTAACCATAGAAAAACATTCTTACCCCCATCCAATAAGATATAAAAAGCAAACAAAAATATAATTGCATTTTAAATAGCTTTTATTTAAATATTTTAAGGCTATGAATTATGCGATAGACAGATGTAAAAAGACCCATTTAATTTCCTCTTCTTGTTCTATGTAATTTTAGTTCAGTGTCTCATTCCTACTTAATGCATTGCAACAATCTATGACTGTAACAGCTCCATATGCAGTCTGGCTCCTTCTGGCATTAGCTGACTCACCTTCAAGAATCAATGTCCCAAAGCAAGCAGGGTTGGCTTCGGTATTGAACAGTTATATTTCATCCTGCAGAAGCACACTGGAACGTCTGTCTTGGAAGCTTCTCTCTTCTGCTTCGGATTTTGTCAAAGATGGTTTGCCAGTGGCATGTACCTCCCTTGACAAATAAGCCATCCATCTCTACAGGAAACATACCACATTGCTCCCACCATCTGTGATCCTTCAGCAAGACAGTGGGAAGCGACAGTTAATCTTGATGGTCCACGTGATTGGACTGAATGATGTCTAGCAGATTAATCAAGCGCATGTCTGTGAGGGCATTTCCACAGAGGATTCACTACGTCGGAGGGTCGGTCATCTATCCCGTAGACAGGCAATAGCATCCAATAGGCTGGGACTCAGCACAGGCTCGGTTGCTCTCTGCTTCACATCCACAAGGCTGTGAGCAGCTGCTCTGCCTCACCAGACACCCAATTTGCAACCATGATCCACAGTAGGTCTTTGTCCCACTTACATTGTCACGTCAGGTGTTTTGTTTTGGCGATGAAAATTTCCTAAAATCGCTTACGAATATTTTTCTAAAAGAAAACCTGACATGCACTGGCTAAATCTTTTCCAGCACTTTCAGCCCTTGCAAGCTTTGCTCTAATGCCCTTAGCTGTTTATCTTTTGCTCCAGATACAATTCTCCTCTCACATTCTAGTCAAGCCTATTTCCTATCTGTACACTAAAACTGCTTTTGGAAAAATACCAAGCAGCCACAGGAGTCTTATTCATTTTTTCTCTTTGGGTTCTCTTAAATTGTTGTCTCTCTCCCTTGACCTAGAAAATGAGATAAAGCTACAGATTCTGAAGTGCATGCAAGTCTGTTTTCATCCGGACCTGGCCTACCGCTTTCTTAGTATGCGTTTTATGTTCTGAGTGGCATTGCTCTGTTTTTAAGTCTTCATCACTTCTTCCTTCTGACAGGCCTATCTGTTACATGTCAGTACCTTCACGGGCAGTCTCTCCTCCAACCTGTTCTCATCCCACCACCCTAAAGTTTGTGTCCAATGGACACAGCTGGCCATTTTGAGAACTTTCATTTTAATCTTTGAATAAAGATTTTATTTCCCCAATCCCTTCAGAGACAGACGGAGGCCTCTCAGTCGCCACAATGAATACCAATAATCTCACTGCAGAAGACCCTCGGTGAAATTGGGGCAGGGGAGAGGGATCTATGTGTGCAACTTTTTAATAAAAATATCAATACATTGAAAAGAAAAAGAAAGCCGGGTGTGGTGGTGTATGCCTTTAATCCCAGCACTTGGGAGGCAGAGGTAGGAGGATCACCATGAATTTGAGGCCACCCTAAGAATACAGAGTGAATTCCAGGTCAGCCTGGGCCAGAGTGAGACCCTACCAGAAAAATAAATAAATAAATAAATAAAAAGAAAGAAAGAAAAGAAAAAAAAAACAGAAAAAGAAAAACTCTTCTCACAAAACACAAATATCATCCACAAAAAGATTTCACATAGTAAGCCTGAAATTATGTTTTTTTTTTTTTTTACTTAAATGTATTTTCTGTTGAATATTTAACACATTCACTTGTTAGTAAATGGCAGTCCCTCTGTGTATTCAAGGTGGTCCTGTGTGCAGGGAAGCTACGATTCTATCACCTCCCCAGTCACCTGGTGTTAATGGGAGTGCCACTCTTGCCTCCCAAACCCCACCTGTAAGTCTGAGGGGGTCAGCTTGAGAAGTGCAGGTCACAACCTTGAAAACGTCACCTGGTATAGAACTGCAGCATTCTGGCTGTAGTCACTTCTTTCTGATTGCATAGGTGTCAAGAAACAAATCGAAGCCATTCCATTTAAACTGAGGGGAGTCAAAAGAAATGAATCTGCCCAGCCACCTGGATGAACTTTGTACCTAAAAGATTACAGGAGATTTATAATCATCCTGAGCTGGGACCAACTCAAATGTCCTCAGGGAATGAATAAGTGAATGCACACACTACGGAACATACAGAGAAATAGCGCCTAGGAGAGAGCGGCTGATGCATACTGTAACACGTATGGATGGCAAATGCCCACCCCAAGGAAAGAAGACAACGGGAATTCTACCTTTAGGATGACCCATGGAGGCAAAATGACAAGGGCTAAGAGCAGATCTGAGGTGTGGTGGGATGGAGGAGGATGTGACTAGAAAGAGACTTCACATGAGCATCCTGGGTGGACTGACGGATTCCACCCTTTGCTGTGATCGTGTCACGTGACTTGTCAAAATTCACAGCCCTATACAAAGAAAAAATGGAATGTGACTCTAGGTGATTTTTCTATTAAAAAGGTTGAACAATTTTTTTTTTTTTTTCCAGATTGAAAAGGAGTGGGGAACCTGGAAGAACTACTCATGGCTGTGAACAAGGAAAAAAAAAAAAAAAAGTCCTCCATTATTTAGATCCCAACTTGAAGAAGATTCCAGGCTTCTAGTCTACATGCTTCTCCTTGCTGGTTAGGTGACCAGCGAGGCTGTCCCAGGCACGTTCCAGGATTGGTACGTGCAGAGGTTTTGCTATGCTGGAGCCAGCAGCAAGCCAACTCTAAGGCCCGGGAGGCCCAAGCCAGGGATGGCCTTGCTGGAAACTTTGTCTTATGTGTCTGACCTTGCTTGGGGCCTTATTCTATTTCTGAGGTCACCTAGGTTAAATTGTTTCTCTAATCTCAATGGTGGAGTCTTTTTGATGTTTTCTCGCAGCAGCTTTGAACCAAAACAAACAAAAACCCAGCAGCTGTTGTCTGAACCAATCTCTGAGATTTTGATCAGGAAACAAATCGTATTTTTCTTGGAACCCGAGTCCCCAGGGATACACAACACTCTTTCACTACTTTAAATAAAATTTCATCATACTATGAAAATGAGGAGGCTGTATAAAAGGTACACATTGATTTTTCTAAGAATTTCTCTTTGTTCCACAGTAAAACCCCATGCAACCATAATAAGATGTGTGTGTACTTGACCATTCCCTGGTCCATGTGACATAACCTACACCAAGCCAACAAGGAGCTTTGATAAATAAATTCAACTGAAATCTCTACCCCTCCCTGTCCTCTCTCCTCACCTCCTCCTTTCTCTTAACAACCCAAAAGATTTTGTGTGATTTTTGAGAAGGTAAGCTGAGGGAGGGGATAGGATATATTTTATGTGCCTTTCTGTTTGGGGAAGGAAACAAGATTTTACCCTGTTCTATGTTGATTTTACCACTAAGCTCACTTTCCAAATCAGAGAAAATTCTTTTTTTTTTTTAAAAGAGTATTAAGAGGAAACATATGTTCTTTCTTCCATTTCAAATGCAAAATAGCTCAGCTCAGCTCACAAGGATGGCATGGGTGAGACGGCTATCTAATGAAGAGCTATTTTGTTTCATCATGTTTATCAGCTCTCGTCAGGTTCGGATGGAGGCAGTTTATTAAGAGATGGGCACAGTTAGTTGTGAAAAATGATAAGGAATATTTAGCTGGTGAAATTCATTCATAGTGTGAAGACTGCTGGGAGAGGTCAAGCCTTTTGGCTTCCTGTTCTCTCCAGTTCAAGTTACTTGCATTCAATAAATCCCATCTGATTCTCAGTGATTGTGGTGCTTTGAATGTAAACGGTCCCCCTAGGTCCATATGTTTGAATATATAACCGCCAGTGGGTGGTGCTGTTCAGGAAGGTTGTGGAGGGTGCGGTACTTTTAGAAGGCTGAGCCTTGCTGAGGAAGCTTCACTGGGAGTTGGCTTTGAGAATTTTTAGCCTGGCCCCACTGGCTATTCGCCCTCTCTCTACTTCCTCCAAGCTGATTCGATGGTGTGACATAGACTTCCCCCCTGCTGGTGTAAGATACTGCACAGACTTCCTCTCCCTACGTCTTTCCTGATGATATGATGATGTTGCAGTCAGCTTCACATTGCTGGTAGAATACACCCGACCAAGAGCAGCTTGTGGGATGAAAGGGTTTATTTTGGCCTACAGATGTGAGGGGAAGCTCTGTGATGGCAGGGGAAAATGATGGCATGAGCCAAGGGTGGACATCACCTCCTCGCCAACACCAGGTGGACAACAGCAACAGGAGAGTGTGCCAAACACTGGCAAAGAGAAGCTGGTTGTAACACATAAGCCTGCCCCCTAAAATACACTGCCTCCATGAGGATTTAGTTCACAAACTGCCATCAGCTGGGAACCTAAACATTGAGAAAACATAAGTTTATGGGGGACACCTGAATCAAACCACCACAGATGATGTGACACAGGCTTCCTCTCTCTGCTTCCTCCCTGCTGATGTGACTATGTGGCACACACTTCCTCTCTCTGCTTCCTCCCTGCTGATGTGATGATGTGACACAGGCTTCCTGCTCAAACTTGCCATGCTTTGCCTTCCAGGACAGACTCTACTCTTTGGAACAGCACACTGAATTAAACCCTTTTCTTTTCATAACTGCTTCTGGCTGAGTATTTGGTCCTAGCAACTAGAAAATAACTGATCCGATATAGTGACAAAATTAAAGACAGTTTGATTTTGAACAATATTAATCCATAAATATGCCTGGAAAAGCACTAGGCTGCTTTGATTTTTGTTCTTTTTATTTTCATATTTATTCAATGAAGAGAACAGAGTGATGAATTAGTAGACTAAGATTCCTTGGACCCAAAGTCCATTTCCATCCCTGAATGATCATGTGACTTTGGGCTGTTTAACTCAATCTCTCTGACCTTCAATTTCCTCATTTGGAAGAATGATGAAAATGATAAGTGCTCAGTTACCAGATTTGTTCTAGAACCTCCAAAGACACCAAAATCACAGAATGTTCAAGTCACTTGTATAAAACCAAGTATTATTTGCTTATATAAAATTATCTCTAAATCACTCATAATGCCTAATACAGTGTAAATGCTATGTTTGTAAGTAGCTTTTAATGGTTGTAAGTAGCTATAGATGCTATATAAATAGTTGTTTAGGGAATAACAATAAAAATATCTGAATAGGGTTGGAAAGATGGCATAGGGGTTAAGGCTCTTGCCTGCAAAGGCTAAGAACCCAGGTTCCATTTCCCAGTAGCCATGTAAAGCCAGATGTACAAGGTGGCACATGCATCTGGAGTTTGTTTGCAGTAGCTAGAGGCACTGGCAGGCCAGTTCTCTGTCTTTCTCTCTCTTTCTCTCTCTCTGCCTGCTTCTTTCTCTCTCTCTCAAAAAAAAAAAAAAAAAAAAAAAAAGAAAATAAAACATCTTTTTTTTTGTTTTGTTTTGTTTTGTTTTTTCATTTTTCGGTTTTTCAAGGTAGGGTCTCACTCTAGCCCAGGCTGACCTGGAATTCACTATGTAATCTCAGGGTGGCCTCAAACTCATGGCGATCCTCTCACCTTTGCCTCCCGAATGCTGGGATTAAAGGCGTGTGCCACCACGACCAGCAATAAAATATCTTTTTAAATGTGTGAATATTTTCAACACTTTTTTGAATAGTTTAAACCCATGATTGGTTAAATCAATAAATGTGGGGTCTGTAGAGACTCATAGCCTCTCCGAGCCTCAGTTTCTGCAGTTTTAAAATGGGGTGAACACCACCTCCTAACAGCATTGGGAGATTCATATTTAATGTATGACACTTAGCTAACACCCTAACACTTTGTGGGAGTGTTCTATATGAATACTGGGCCCTTGAGCTAGAATACCTATACCTGTGAGCTGCTAGGCAAACTCTTAGAAGTTCATGGCACTGGCTGATAACAGTGCTGCAGGATTCTGACATACGCCATCTAACACCTAGTCAAGACTCCATTCACTGCTTAAATTGTAAGACATAACTCTGAATGAGCAAATGACATTGTGAAACCTGGGACAATGATTCATTATTCATAAAAGACAGAATTGGACAGTGTTTTAAATGACAACAAAACCCTTAAAAGTATTTCCACATCAGAAAAACAAAAAGAAACAACAAACACAAAAGTTTTCTTCTCAGAAAAGCCAGATTGGTCACCTGTAATCGGATGGTTTGCCTGTAATTATGAATTAAAATCCCTAGGGTTGGGAGATGGCTCACCTTTAAAGGCGCTGCTTGCAAAGGCTGCCAGCCCCAGGATGGATTTCCTAGGACTCATAGAAAGCTAGATGAACAAAGTGGCACATGCAGCTGGAGTTTGTTTGCAGTGGCAAGAGGCCTTGGAGGACCCACTCTCATTTCTCTCTCTTCCCTTGCAAATAAATAGAAAAATAAGCAAATAAAATAATTCCCCATAATCTGTTTTAAGATCCCTTTGCCTCTTTGTAACTTCTGAAAACTGTCTCTCCCCCCTTTCCCATCGTATTCACGTACTATTTATTTAACTGATCACAGTTTGTTTGTATTGCTACCACAGAGAACTACAATTAAGAAAGCCTCAGGTTCACTATCGACTCCGAAGTCGACAGTCTGCATTGTGGCTACTTCGTTCTCTTCGGCCAGCCCAGTACCAACTGTGACCATTCAGCTCCATTCTCTTTCCTCATTGTTGAAATGTGCAGCGGTGATTGCAGAAAGCGTGTCCTCTAATTTCTTAATTAGCTTTCATTTATGTTCCTCTCTGATCTCAGAATGTCTCCTAGGAAAAGTCCAATCCTGTGACCTAAGGCATGCTTGCCTGAAATTACATTCCCTCACTCTTCTGCCTCTCAGCAAACCTCTGACGATATTCATTAGACTTGTGTGAGAAAGGGCGAGGGGAAAAATGGGCCAGCACTTACAGTCAGAGCACCGATCGGTGGAGTGCTTAGAACAGTTCTCAAGACAGACTGACAATAACTAGAAACAGTAGGGTATCAGAGATGCACATGTCCTCCAGGGAAAACCACACAGAAGGCACAGGGGCAGAAAGAAAGAAAGCAAGAAGTCAGAGTCAGCCCCGGGAAGTCAGCAAGTTCTCCACACAGAAGAAATAGCACGTGTGTGCCAGGTGGGAAGTCTGAGGACCACACCAGACCCACAGACCCAGTCTTGGCAGAGGGGCCTGGTTGTTGTGCCATGAACCCAGGGCAGTTGTCGCCTAAGGGAAGGCCCAGGTGGTTCTAAAGTTTAATCCTTGGATAACAGTCCATTCAAAATCGCAACACTCCTTTCCCTGTGGGTCTTTGTTACTGTTTCATACTGTAGCAAAACAGCTGATTAGAACTTAAAGGAGGAAAGATTGATTTTGGCTCATGGTTTCAGAGGTTTAAATCTGGTTTGTTGGCTCCACTGTTTGTGGGCCTTGGGTGAGAAGCGTGTCGTGGAAGAGAGGAGAGAAGTGAGAAGAAAAGGGAGAAGGTAGGTGGGAAGGGGGAAGAGGGGAGAAAGAAGGAGATAAGAGAGAGAAAAGAAAGGGAGAAGCAAAAGGGGACAAGGAATAGAGAAGGGAGGAAAGTAAAAGGAGAGAAGAGAAAGAGGGAAGAGGAGAGGGGAAAGGGAAGTGGGAAGGGAAGAAAGGAAGAATGAAAGAGGAGAAAGGGGAGAGGGAAGAAGAAAGAAGAGGTGAGGAGAGACAAGAGCAAGAGGTGAGAGGAGAAAGGATAGAGAAGGAAGCAGAGAGGGTCACAGGCAGAAAGAGAGAGATGCCAATACATAGGGAGGGTCAGAAAACTATACTTCAAAGCGCCCCTCTGCTGGCTACTGCATCTACACAGGCCCCACCCCTAATAGCTCAGGCATGGCCAAGGCCTCCACGACCTAGCCCGTTGCTGAAGTCAGCATCCTGGTGGTCTAGTCCCCTCTCAGTGGCTTGTGCAGCTGAGGACCGAGCCTTCTACACATACACCGTTCAGGGACTACTTCATATCCAAAGCACCACAGGGTCTGCGTGCGGCTCTGCCTCAGGCCAACCACATACCAACCAGCCTGAAAGCAAACACAGACATCATCAGATGCAAGCCGCCTTTGAGGACACACCTGTAGCACTTGCATCCCAGAAAAGGTCAGGTGTAATGATATGTCTGCACTTAGTGAATTACATTTTATACACTGTCCTATCAGTCATTGAAACGATGGCCTTGAGATGCTACTTGAGCTGTTACGTTTTGATGTGTGTGCAGGTACACATGCTCGTGTGTAGAAAGGTCGGAGGGCACCCTTGGCTGGCATTTCTTAGGTAAATTCTACATTGGTGTAACAAGGCCAATCATTGACCCCCTTAATTAGGATAGACTGGCTGGCCAGGAAGCCCTAGCAAACCTCCTATCTCTGTCTCCCCAACATTGGGACTATACACTTCTAAACAACTACCACCAGGCCCAGCTAAACTTCAGGCACCAAACTCAAAGTGATCTCCTATCTCTGCCTTCTGAGTGCTGGGGTCAAAGGCGTGCACCACCACAACTAGCACTATTAACAATTTGTTATTTTAATTATTTTATTTTTATTTATTTATTTTTTTTTGAGGTAGGGTCTCACTCTAGCCCAGGATGACCTAGAATTCACCATGTAGTTTCACAGTGGCCTCGAACTCACAGCAATCCTCCTATCTCTGCTTCCTGAGTACTGGGATTAAAAGTGTATGCCATCACACCTGGATCCACTTATACTTAGAACAGGGATGTTGATTTTTTAAAAAAATATTCCTTGGGCTGGAGAGATGGCTTAGCGGTTAAGGCGCCTGCCTGCTAAGCCTAGGAACCAGGTTCCAATCTCCAGGTCCCACGTTTAGCCAGATGTAAAGTGATGCAAGGGTGCAATGCTGCACTTGACCACAAGGGGGAACACACATCTGGATTTCGTTCACAGCAGCTGAGAGACTGCTGGCACGCCCATCTCTATCTGTCTCTGTCTCTCTCTCTGTGTCTCTCTCCAAAAAAATAAATAAATAAATAAAAATATTCCTTTAAAGATGGGCTGTCCATTTTGTTTGCATACAGCACTGTCCACATTTTTTTTTTAAGACAAACTATCAAGTTTTCAAGGCTATCCTTGAACTGTATAGCCAAGATAGACCTTAAAATTCATGATCCCTCTTCCTTCACCTTCCAAGTGCTAGGATTAGTAACACGGACCATGCCAAGTTTATGTCATGCTGGGGACTGAACCCAGGGCTTCATGCATGCTAGGCAAGCACTCTATTAAATGAGTTACATGCCCAACCATTCACTATTAATGGAATAGAAAAGCTTTTCGTTTTCCTTCACATTTCTACTCCCTGTGGAGAATTCTGTTTAATTTTCAAAGCTGTAAGTGGTTGCACTTGTTCCCCAGAGTTCTCAGAACTTTATAGTCCACTCTGCATTCAATAGCGTTTTACATTCAGGCTATAATTATGTGCTCATACCAAAGAAAGCAAACGCAGTTTGCTTCCCCAAAGCAAGCTTCTGTTTTTCTCATGTGGGTTAATTCCTAGTCACAACACACGGGGCCCGAGTGATAATTAGAGCTAAGAGTTCCTCTGCTTCTTTGAGCTCTTCAGATAAAAGGGACTAAACTAATCCAACATAGCTGTACATATTATTGTCTGAATTCCCCAAAGGTTTATAAAACAAACCCAAAGGCAATGTACACAAAATTGAGGGCTTAAGAAACGACTCATACATTAAGGCCATATACATTATGGGTCACATTTCCATTTCCTGGGAGCAATATAAATTCGAAACCAACGCATGGAGTCATTGAAGAATTTGACTCAGTTCCTGTTCAATAATCATATGCACCATTTCCATTTTGCCTAGCATTTCCTGCCTGTTCTGGTCTTCATTTCCTGAGGGCAATAAATCTGAGTCCAAACGCTGATTTTTCTCCTCGTTCTCTTCTCAGTACAGGAAGAAAAACAAAACAGAACAAAACAGAAAATGTGTTGTAAGAGGGCAAGATGTTTGGAAAGTCAAAAAATAATGTATTTATTTATTTGTGTGTGAGAGAGAAAGAGGCAGGTAGAAAAAAGAGAAAGAGAAAGAATGGGCCCGCAAGGGTTTTCAGTCAGTACAAGCAAACTCCAGATGAATGTGCCACATTAACTAGTTTACATGCCTACTGGGGAATCAAATGGGTCCTTTGTCTTTACAGGCAAGCTCCTTAACCACTAAGCCATCTCTCCAGCCTTTTTTTTTTTTTTTTTTTTTGGAGAGACAGAGAGAGGAAGAGGGAGACAGATAGAGATGGGCATGCCAGCAGCCTCTCAGCCACTGCGAACGAACTCCAGATGTGTGCACCCCCTTGTGGTCAAGTGCGGCATTGCACCCTTGCATCACTGCATCTGGCTAAACGTGGGTCCTGGAGATTGGAACCGCTGGAGATTAGAACCAGCACTCTTAGGCTTAGGAGGCAGGTGCCTTAACTGCTAAGCCATCTCTCCAGCACCCCCCCCCCTTTTTTTTAAATGTAGAGTCTCACTCTAGCCCAGGATGACCTGGAATTCACTATATAGTCTCAGGCTGAACTCCAACTCACAACGCTCCTCCTACCTCTGCCTCCTGAGTGCTGAGATCAAAGGTGTCACCACTGTGTGTGGGGGTGCTGAAGAAACAGTATGTGTTTATTTTTAAATAGTACTATGGTGGTTTGAGTGTAAAATGCACCCTGCCCCATAGCCTCGTGTGATTGAATACAGCAGGTGGCGCTGTTCAGGAAGGTTTGTGGAGCCTTTAAGAGGTGGAGCCTTGCTGGAGGAAGTGGGTCACTGAAGGAGGGTCTTGATGTGTTCTGGCCTGGCTGTACACTTTGCTTTCTCCCTGCTGCAGTCTGTTGTTCCATCTGCGCCATCATGAAACTTAACAATGGAAACTATATGGCAAATTAAACCCTGCTTCTTCCAAAAACTCCTCTGTTTGGGTATCTTGTCCCAGTAAGGAGGAAGTTAACTGATGTAAGTATGTGGTTTCCATTCACAAACGACAGGCCAGGCATGGATTTCTTCAGTCTTCAACTAAAAGGCTTCTAAAAGCAATGAGTATCATAGTTAAAATGGAAAAAGGTATGAACATGTTGTTTTCTTTGTGTTTCCATACCTTTTTAAGTCCTCTATAGATGTTTATTCTCTTGTCTACAAATAAGTACACGGTATGCTTTGTCTTTTTAGACACTCTGCAACAACAGTCCTTTAAATAAAAGCCCTAACCAACTGTCCAAATGGCTCAAAAGATGGCAAATCAAATAATACTAGTTTATTACTTCCCCTAAACCATTAGGCCACACCTCAGAAAGTTATAAAGCACACGGGAATAGCCAATTGTTTTGATTTTGCATAACTAGGAACTGAGATTTTTAGATAATGACATTTTTCCATAACCATAATTTTAAAAATGAGTCAAATGACTCAGGCCGAAAATTCGTTGTGTCTAACACGACAATCTTGATCTTCAAATGGACCTCATTTCCCCTGTTCTCTTATTCCTTCTCATTATGGCTCACAGCTGTTAATATGTTTGACTAATACATTTGGTGGTGTTGGCTTTGAGGAGAAATTCTGACTTTCCCTGTTTGGAAATTACAAAGCTGAGCCACATGAGATGTGGGACCAAGCTGAGGACAGAGTCACAAAGAGACATGTGAGGGTGTGTAGGGCAATGTAAGGCCCCTAAACAGCAGGAAACCCAAGTCACAGGAGGAGATGGGTTATATGTCTCTGCTTGGTCCTTTGTTATTATTCAAGGACAGAAAGGCCCTGAGCATGGGCACCGGGTTTCTTGTGGAGTTCTTCATGTCAGTATGACAGAATGAAAAACGCACAGGACAAAGCGTGAATATGCCGAAGTCTCTCACATGACTCCGGTACCTTTCCAGATATTCATGGAAAGCTCCAAAGACACTTGAGTAAGACAACTGCAATACACATAAATGCATATTACTCAGCATATCCTGGATATTGTTGATGATTAGAATTATGCCTTGGGAAATATGGAGGGAAAACCAAATGACCAGATTTCATAACATCCCCACTCCTACTTGTACACATTTATGCTTCTTAATAAGTACATGAATGGGGCATGGGTAACACTGGATCTTCCTCTTAAACATGATAGTGAACTTTAAGGAGAATCTGTATTCAAATACAAGCATCCACTTCATTCTTTAGGCATGACACAAATGAAATGCCAAATGACAGTACCTTGTACCATGAGTGACAATTGCAGCTTGGCCAATAACTGGTTCCGTGACCTCAAGGACTATCACTTCCTGCTAAATAATTAGAAGGATTATCATTCATTTGAATTTATGGTAGCTTTATATGTTCTGAACTATCTGTGCAAGCTATAGATTCTGAAAGACAATGGAGGTTCAGGATGTCATGTACCCCAGGAAATAATTGAAAAATGAAGAGTTTTTGCCTTTTTAAGAGGAAATGTTCAAAGCAAATAGATTAATTTCCCACAAAGCTGAATGCCAGGGGTATAACATTTTGAAACTTACATCAGTGTCTATTTTAAATCAAGTAACAGCTTTTTCAATGATGCCAAGAATGGAAACAAAGAAAACCTTACAATTAACAGAGAAACACTTTCTGTTTTCCCACCAGGTGTGTTCTTGGCAGCCTATGTGGGCAAGTTAGACCTGAAGCATGCTAGGGCTCCTGATCAGCAGAAAAGAGGCTCACAGAAAATTCTCGAAGAGAGGCAGCACAGCACAAACTGAGTATAGACTTGGGAGTAAGACGGAAGAGCAAAGATGTGATGGCTGACTGAACAGATTTACTTTGGCAGGATCTGGGTTGGAAGAACGCGGTCGATTGTATTTGACCCACTATTCCATCGCAGTATCTCCCATCCCCGTGCTGTGTTGTGCTTACAGTGTTACCTGACCTTCTTCCCAAGGACTGATGGGTTCATGGCCCTCTACTTGAACCTGGCTGTGTAGACATTGTACTTCCTCTGCCCACAGAGTGTGGTAAAAGCGATGCTCTCTGACTTCTGAGGCCAAATCATAAAAGCGCCTTACTCTTTTATGATACCTCCTCTTAAGATCTTTCCTCCACATGGTGAAGAATTCCAGATGAATCCAGGACACAGTCTACCCAGAGATGGTACAGGCAGGTGTTCTTGCGGACACTCTAATGGAGCGTCTACGCAGTATCATTGGGAGATGATGCCCCGTGCTGCCTCACTCGTTGGTCATACCGTTGGCAAGTCTTTCCTGAGAGTGCAGATCGTGTAGCTTGAATACAAAGAGAAAACACCGATGTTCTGTCCAAGTTCCTGCTTCACAGTCAGTCAGCAAACAAATAGCTGCTTTGCGTCACTTAAGTTCTGGGACAATTGAAGAGGCTGCAAAGGTAACTGGGACAGTACCCTCTGGTGAGATAAGGACCAGGCTATAGGTTACAATTGGAAATCCTGCTGGATTTTCAAGCAGAGTGTTGACAGTTACAATTTAAGCTACTAGAGATCCTAAGAGGGAGATAACCATTTGTAAAAATTCTGAGAGGTTGGGAAAATGTTCAGGTGCGTAACAATACTTGCCATGCAAACACGAGGGCCTGAGACCTGAGTTCAGTCTCCAACACCCATGAAGAAGGCTGGGCATGGCCATGCATGCCTGTAATGTCAGTCCTGTGCAGAGCAGAGGTCAGAGGATCACAGGGTCTCCTTGGCCAGCCAGCCTGACTAAAACAAAGAAACAAACCAAAACACGGCAGCTCTAGGTTCAGTGAGGGGTTTCATCTGATGGAAATAGAGATGTAATGTCAGAGAACAGTCTCTTTAGGCAAGTTGAACCTAAGGGCTAGAACCAGTGTGAAGAAGATACGGGCTAGGGTATTTGCATCCGCCCCATCACGGGATTGTTTAAAATGCAGAAGAGGCATGCCTTTAATCCCAGCACTCAGGAGGCAGAGGTAGGAGAGTCGCCATGAATTCAAGGTCACCCTGAGACTACATAGTGAATTCCAGGTCAGCCTGAGCTAGAGTGAGATCCTACCTGAAAAAACAAAACAAAACAAAAATGCAGAAGAGAATGCCTGCATGAAAAGAAAGAGAAAAGAAAGACAAGAGGATTGCTGGCTGACAGCACCTATAGTTGCTAAGCTTAAAATGTAGTACCACAGTAAAGTCCTTTTTGACTGCATCCTTTTCAGTCACAATCGCATTGTGTTCTGTATGTGATTCCTTGGCTGTCTCCAGGCCACACTCATTTCATGTTCACTCTCCATCCCAGATCTCCTAGTCTGCTTTGTCTCTTCCTTCCTTCATCATGCCTTATCATTCCTTGCTTCCTTTCTATTTCCTCTCTATGAACTGTGTATCCTAAAATTCATACGTGATGCTCCAAGTCTCACTGTGACAGTATTTGGCACCTGGACCATGTGATAGTGTGAATGTATGGCCCCATAGACTCAGGTGTTTTATGACAATTGAGCTTACAACCTGAGCCCCTAGCAGGCAGATCCTTGCTATAGGCGGCGTGTCAGTGGGAGGCAGATCTTGGAGTCCAGTCCTAAGGTGTGTTTGGGGTGGAACCTGAGTCCAGCCCAAAGGGGTGTAGAGAGAAGTTTGAAGCCTGGCAGATCATGCTTGCTGGTGTTGGTATTTGCTGGCTGTTTGGTGGTGCCTCTCTGCTTGGGAGCCAGCTTCTTCCACCATGGGTGGGGGTCCCCTGAAATTTGTAAGCCTCAAGTAAACGCTTCCTCCCATAAGGTGTGTCTGGTTACATGTTCATCCCAGCAGGGAGCAGCTGACTGCAACAGACCAGTAAGGAAGTGATGAAGGTCAAGTGTGGTCACCAAGGTGGAACCCTGATCACATAGAGAAAAGATTCGCACACTCTCTCTCCCCTTATCTCTTCTACCCTTTGAGGACACAAAAGAAATGCAGCCTTCTACCAGCCAAGAAGAGTGACCTCAGCATGACAACTACCTACTCCATTGATCAAGCCCTGCTGGTACTATACCTAAGCTTAGTCACTGTGCCATTTATATTGTCTGTATCCTATAAGTGACTTCGTCTACTTCATATGCTAATTTTGGATAAAAGTATCCTAAAAAAAAAATCTACCATCCCTATAGATTTCTAACGATGTCTTTCTATTGAGTCTATTATATATAACAGCTAGAAAGAGAGGGAAAAAGAGTTGTTGAGGAAGGGAGAAAGAACTAGAAGACATATGCGACAAAGTAGAAAGGAGATGGGAGCTGGAGAGATGGCTTAGGGGTTAAGGAACTTGCCTCTGAAGCCTAAGGACCCAGGTTCGACTCCCGGGAACCCATGTAAAGCCAGATGCACAGGGTGGCATGTGAGTCTGGCATTTGTTTGGAGTGGCTGGAGGCCCTGATACACCCATTCTCTCTCCCTCTCTCTCTTTTTCTCAATAAATAAATAAATAAAGGTATTTTTAAAAAAGAAAATACATGAGGAAGGTAGGAGGATGCAAGGGAGACAAGTGGGTGGGGAAGATATGGTAGAGGAGAAGAATGCATCATACTTTTATCATAATTTTTAAAAACTGATAACATAATTTTCATGAGATGCAAATAAATGCCCCCAAAACCTCTTATGATATAAATATAGCACAAGCCATAACTACAATTTTGTCTTCCTGGATTATTCCTTTTGGTAATAAATATCTGACTTTATCCCTATTAATATTTTTGCTTTAATTTTTGTATTTTCAGATTTGCTACATTTTTAGGGCTAGCATTTTTAGTTAGCAGAGGTGTTTATGTATCAGAGTGGTACACTAATATTAAAGCTTTTAGTCATTCAGATAAATGAACTATGAACAAATAATCTTACTTCCTGTTTTAGCATGTAAATGAACTACTAGGTCCGATTTGCATACTTATCTGTATTCCTTATTTAAGGTCAAAGTAATCCTTTGATGTTCTACCAAAATAAACAATAAATCCTGCTGGGCATTGAAGAGAGATGATGTATTATGTGGCTAGAATTAAAATTATGTTCTTTTTGTGTATTGAAATAAACTATTAGTATTTATTGGGAAATAAAAGACGCCTCTTGGCTACTAATACCACATCCCCTCCAAGCAGGACACAGCAAAGGGGAACATGTTTCAGAAAACCTTCCCTCTCTTTTCTCTGTATGTGCCCATGTTTTCAAATGCTCAATTTTACTACCAGCTTTCCCTCGTTCTCTACTCCCTCGTCCATCCTTTTCTGAAATCTGTTTTGGGAGTGGGGAGATGGCTTAATGGTTAAAGGTGCTTGCTTGCAAAACCCTAATGTCCCGAGTTTGAGTTCCCAGGACCCACGTAAAGCCAGGTACACAAAGTGGCACATGCATCTGGAAATGGTTTGCAGTGGAAAGAGGCCCTAGAGTGCCCATACTCTTTCTCCTCCTTTTCTCTCTCCCTCCTCTTCTCTCTCTCCTCTCCTCTCTCTCTGCTTGCAAATATAAAAAAAAAGCTGTTTTCTACCTCCACCCTTAAATTTGAGCAACTTTTTCCATCTCCCATTCTCATTTTCCCTATCTCCTTTAACTTTTTGTGCTATGAAATCACACCTAGTTTGAAATTCTGGTAGCCAATAAACAATATTTTAAAGTCTTGTTCTTATTTTAAAAATCAGATAATGTTTTGTATTTGTTCCATGTAACTTTGGATTAAATTCTTACATGGGTCAGTGATCCTTCGTAGAGTAAAGCTCCTTCCACAACCCTTAGGAGTTGCACTGGGCAAATGGATCTGTAGTGACAGTAGTGAGGTTTGGGGAAAAACTGCTTCATGTATTTTTTTTTTTTTTTAGAGAGAGACAGAGAGAAGGGAGAGGAAGACAGATAGAGATGGGTGTGCCAGCAGCCTCTCAGCTGCCGTGAAAGAAATCCAGATGCATGCACCCCCTTGTGGTCAAGTGCGGCATTGCACCCTTGCGTCACTTTGCATCTGGCTAAACATGGGACCTGGAGATTGGAACCGCTGGAGAGTGGAACCAGCGTTCTTAGGAGGCAGGCGCCTTAACTGCTAAGCCATCTCTCCAGCCCTGCTTCATGTATTTTTAATCAACAGAAGAAAGTAGATCCATGCAGGATTCATTCTGATTTACTGAGATGATATTCAAGGCCTGCTCTCAAAAGTCCCAGCTGAGGCGGACAAGGGCCCTGCACTGGGTGACACATATCTATTCATGAGAGACCAGTGTGTTTTGTTGGACAATGATGAGCTCTGACACCCACCAAGGGGTGGTATGTCTGCAGCTCTGCATGGTTACTTACCAGCTGTGTAGCTGTACCCAAATCACGTGAGCTATCTGAGCCTTCATTCACTCATCTATATGTTAGGACAACAAAATTTACTTTTCAAGGTGCTAGGAAGATAGTAAGTTATAGCTTTCAAGCATTAAGAGTTAAGAAGGCAGAGACAGGAGGCTCTCTGGGGAATGCTGACTAGCTAGGCTAGTCTAATTGGGTGAGTTCTAGGTAAATGAGAGACCCTATCTCAAAAAAAAAAAAAAAAAAAAAGTGCCCTGCTGCGCATGGTGGCACATGCGTTTAATCCCAGCACTCAGGAGGCAGAGGTAGGATTGCTGTGAGTTCAAGGTCAGCCTAAGACTACAAAGTGAATTCCAGATCAGCTAGGGCTCGAGCAAGACGCTACCTTAAAAAAACTGTGGAGGCTCTAGAGACAGCTTAGCAGTTAAGGCACTTGCCTACAAAGCCTAAGGACCCAGGTTTGATTCCCCAGTACCCACGTAAGCCAGATACACAAGATGGAGCATGCGTCTGGAGTTCATTTGCAGTGGCTACAGGCTCTGGTGCACCCATTCTGTCTCTCTCTCCCCCTCTTTCTCTCTCTCTCAAATAAATAAATAAATAAATAAATAAATAAATAAATAAATAAATAAATAAAATATTTTTTTAAATGTGGACATTATTCCTAAGGTTGTCCTCTGGCCTCGACACACAGACTCATATACATGCATGCACGCCCATACATGCATAAAGATCATTTTTCTATTTTTCTTTCTTTTTTTTGGTTTTTCAAGGTAGGGTTTCACTCTAGTCCAGGCTGACCTGGAATTCACTATGTAGTCTCGGGGTGGCCTTGAACTCATGGTGATCCTCCTACCTCTGCCTTCCGAGTGTTGGGATTAAAGGCGTGCGCCACCATGCCCAGCTAAGTTCACTTTCAATACATTATATTAATCAGATCTGTTCACCAATGTTCACAAAGTCCCTGCCTCCCTGCCTCATAGCTGCTCTCATTCTCTGCCTCACTAGCATACATGCAGAAACTGAGGCACCATCCAGCCTCTCATTCTACGAAAAGAAACGGGAAGAAAAGATGAAGGCATGAGGTTATCAGAATGGCCAGAATTTGCACAGGATTAAAGCCTACTCAGAGAAGAAGCTGGCACTAAGAGACACTGAGCTGTGTTTCTAGTTAATATCTCTCTGCCAACCTACATTAACGTCTTTCCATGCCTTGTAATTGCTAATAACGCCTTAGGAGAAATTTGCTTGGGATAAGCGGCATTTTTTTCAGACGTGAAATTAAAGGAAGTAATTAAATAGAAATTTCAACTACATCCTTTTCGCTCTTTTATGCTGGTTACCTGTGAATGTTGGCAATTCTGAAAGCAATCAAAACCTGCTGACCTTTTCACCTCGGAAGTATGAAGTGAAGTAACACATTACTTTTATTTTATGCACACCACACATGCACACACGATGTAGCAAGAAAAGTAAAGGAAGGGATGGAGTAGAAAAGTGGAGTGGAGGAGAGGAAGGTGGAAGGGGGACTATAACGTCTTTACTAAGCTTCTACACTGGTGAGACCCTACACGCTCCATGTAATTCTCTAAGATAAAAGAGAGAAAGTCCCAGTTTCATGTCAAACTGTGTGTGTGTGTGTGGGGGGGGTGATCCGTGATGGTTTTATTGATTGTAAATGTCCTCTATGGCCTCAGGTATTTTTATATATTTATATATTTATTTATTTGACAGAAAGAGGGAAAGAGATTGAGAGAGAGAGAATGGGTACCAGGGCCTCCACCCACTGCCAATGAACTCCAGATGCACAAGCCACCTTGGGTCCTGGGGAAATAGAATCTGGGTCCTTTGGCTTTGCAGGCAACCGCCTTCACCTCTGAGCCATCTCTCCAGCCCCTCAGGTATTTTTGATTAAGTTTCTTACTTACGTTGCCAGCCAGCTCATGCTGGTTTTTCTTTCTGCTGTGGATGTATGCAGAAGTAAGCCAGATTCTTCTACCATGATGTAAGCTCTCCTGGAAAGCTCCCCTGTAAGCTGCTTTTGGTCAGATATTTGTTGTAGCAATGAGAAGGTGACTGCAACATGAGCCAACCCAGGGCTGCACGAGGCAAGGCCAAACACTCTGCTAACTGGGCTATCTCCCCAGCCCAGGTTTAAACATTTCACATGACGGCTGTGAATGTGACCAAGGAACACTCAGGGAAGGTTCTCACTGGTGATGCCTTTTGGAAGATTTCTCTGTAGGGAGGCAAAGTCTACTGAGGGGTCCTAAGACATGTAGAGAAAGCCTAGTTGTTAGAAACAATCTACTAGGTCTGATATCTGGAGCCAGGAAGACCTCAGGTTGAATCCCAGCTCATGCATTACTAGTAACATGGTCCCAGGCAATTCCCTTACTCTCCACAAGGTTCATTTTCTCAACTGTCTCATGGCGGACACCTGCCCTGCAGGGAGTGCACTGAACATTAAGTGTTATACTTGTGATTATAAGAGCTAACTTCTCAGGTACACATTTTGTGCTGACTACAAGGTAAGAAGATTTTTAAATAGGTTTTATAAGGAAAGGTAGAAGATTGAGATTTTCCCCCCCCTTTAAACCAAAGGGGAATTGGGGCTGGGAAAATGGCTCAGTGCCCAAAGAGCTTTCCATGCAAGTATGAGGGCCTGCGTTCAGAGCCTCAGGTCCTACAGACAAGTCAGAGGCTGTGGTAGCTGCGGTGGTCATCTGCAATCCCAGGAGGCTTACAGCAAGATGGGAGGTGGAGACAGGAGAATTCCTTGGAAGCTTGCAGACCAGCTAGCCCGGAGAACGGAGCGTGCCTCAAACAAGGTGGAAGGTGACGACCCATGCATGAACGTTATCCTCGGATCTCCATGTGTGCACCACAGCGTGCATGCCCACACCCATACACATGGGCATGCACACACATATATGTGCACCCACACACCAAGAAGGAGGAATTGCATGACAACATGACCTTCGCTTTGATATATTTCATTATCTGTGGGCGTGGCTTCTCCCTGTTTTGGAGGACTGGTAAGAAACAATGGAAGGCAGTTAAAGGGAGACATGTGGATGGAGACATGTAATAATCACACAATTGGATAGGCTCTGTGTTCACAACACAATATTGTCCTTTACTTTTCACTTGAGGAAATTAAACCTAACGTAGCCACCAGGCATGTACATAGGAAGGAGGACAAGTATTGAATTTGGGTGGTTATAGGAATTAGATTAACTGTGTACTCTAATTTCCTTTCTAGCCCTGAGACTTCAATGAGGATGTGACACGTAGGCAAACAAATCCAATTGCTGAAGTCCTGCAGGACAGACCCACTGACATATCCACAACAAGCATCCAACACACAGAAGGGAAGCAAGAAAGGTATGCCCCAAAAAAGTAATCATTACCAAGGGTTCTGTTGATGCCAAACACACACACACACACACACACACACACACACACACACACACACACACACTATTCAAAGCCAATATGTCTGTCGTCTTCCTGGGTATTCTAAGCTATTATTCACTACACTGACTTTCATCAAGGCTACCATGATCATAAATATTCTCAGATACACTATATTGTTGGAATCAAGAAAAGGGAAATAAATGCAACATTGTAAGGAAATTTGCATCTATCATTCTTTTGTCGAAAGCCCTTGATAGTTGAGGTACATGAAATATTTATCCCTATCATCACTTATTAAAGCAGCACCACACATTTAAAGGGCACTTGTTGAGTTATGATTATGTTCAGAGACATAAATCATCTTGTTCTTGCGATATGCAGTGAGGTAGGTAAAGCAGTGACAATATGGACAATTTGCAACATTGGGTCCGGAGGATCTAAAGTGTGAAAATACTGATACGGGGTCTTGATATGCAAATTCCAATTTCATCCCATCAATTCACACAATTTTCCCACACACTGTGTAAAGGGACTGCAAAGAAAATACCAACAAAAAAATGCAAGTGACACAAAAATGTCTGGCCCCTGAAGGTAAAAAGAACAACAACAAAAAAATTTACAGCTGCTAGAAATCAAAGATGATCTGATTTCTTATCTCTCTTGCCTAGTTCCCTCCACACAGCCAGGACTCTTCCTGGGAGGGAGGTCTTTCATAGGATTTAAACACCATGGTTGGTCAAGTTCAGCCTCTAGAACTTGGTTCCAGGACTAGCCTCTTCCTGAGACAGCCCCTAACCCTAACCAAGCAGCTGTCCCTCTGGTTCACCGGAGCAGGAAGACAGCCCCCCACCTCCACTAAAAGGTTATAAGTACCTTTCAAGGGGAGGGCAGGCTCTCTGATCACTTGGGAACTTCCAGTTGTGGGTGAGTTTTTCCCTCGGCTGGGCCTGGGCCCCCTAGCCCTTACTCTCCACATGGGTTCTTTATCCCCTCCAGCTTCCCACATGACAGGAGCTCCTTGAACTTTCTTTTCTGTCTTTCCATGCCTTTTTTCCAGGCCCTATATGTGGGATCTCTAGCCACATGGATGCCTTTCCTTGGCTCTATACTTCCCTCAATAAATATAATAATTTAAGAATTATCCTTCTGTTTTTTTTTTTATTCAATTCTTTGATTAAAATTAGGAGTGAACCTAGGGTATGGGGTTCAAGAACTTTCTTGGACCCCTAACACCCTGTTACAGGACCATTGGCTTTTCACACACCATTCCTTATCCAGGACCTTCTCGTATATGGAGCAAAAGTCTTAATCAAAAAGAGAACAATCCAAAGGTTTACCCTGCGAGGAACTGATGAAATGGGTAATTAAATAGTGGTCTCTTCATACAACACAGTATCCTACATGCTTAAAAATGGTTACATATCAAAATACAATTCGAGAGCTCAGGAGGTGATTCAGTGAGTAAAGCATCACAAATATGAGAACCTGAGTTCAAATTCCCAGAACTTACATAAATGCCAGGCAAAGTGACATGGCCTAGAATCCCAGAGTTCAGGAGGTAGAGAGAGGGAATTCCTGAGCTAGACTAATCAAATTGGTGAGCTCTGCGTTCAGGAAGAGGCCCTGTCTTATGAAATAAGACAGAGGGACTGGAGAGCTTGCTTAGCTGTTAAGGCGCTTGCCTGCAAAGCCTAAAATCCAGGTTCTAGTCCCCAGAACCCATGTAAACCAGATGCAATGGTGGCGCATGTGTTATGTGCCTGGAGTTCATTTGTAGTGGCTAGAGGCCCTGGCATGTGCATTCTCTCTCTTTCTCTCAAATAAATAAATAAATAAATAAATAAATAAATAAATAAATAAATACTTTTAAAAAGAAGTGAGGTAGAGAGCTATACAGGTATACACCCAATCTTGACCTCTGGCCTCCATATGCACCTGTACACACATGCACTTATGCCATATATATATGATATCTATTTACCTATATATGATATATATTGATATATAATGTATCAAATATCAATATATGTATATAAATCAGATATGAAATCATCCCTCCTATATCAATTTAACATGTTTAGTTAAAATTTAAATTCGTTGGTTAAATTTATTACAAGTTGGTATATACACACATTTTGTATAGTATACAAAACAAAAATGTGTTTGTTAACACATTAAACACAAAAGCAAGGGAATAATTTTAAAACTTGAGGATAGTTGCTGCCTTTAGGAAAGACACACTCTCAGGGCACCCAAAAGTTGCTACTTATCAATAGTACGGTCAGTATACTCAGGGTGGGAATCCTCTTTATTCGTAGGTATCATTGGTTTTTGAACTTGACAGTAATGCAGCATGCATGATTTTGTAATTTAAGAAAAGTTCTGTACAGACATAGCAGCAAGCATTAGTCAATCCCTCTGGAGTGGAACAGGTAGAGGAGAAAGCTAATTACTAGGCCTACCTTTTATTCAACAAGTATCTCAAGGAGTAGTGAGCATTTACACCTCGTAAAACTTTAATGATCAGGGACTGGAGAGATGGCGTAGCAGTTAAGGTGCTTGCCAGCAAAGTCAAGGGAACCTGGTTTGATTCCCCAGTACCCACGTAAAGCCAGATGCACAAGGTGGTCCATGTGTTTGGAGTTCATTTACAGTGGCTAGAGGCCCTGGAGCACCCATTCTCTCCAAATCTCTTTTTCTCTGTCTCTCTCTTCGCTTCTTTCTCTTTCTCTCTCTCTCTCTCTCTCAAAATAAATAAATAAATAAAATATATTTTAAAACATGAATGATAAGTTTTAGTTTCCAAAACAATGAATTATGCCCATTTTAGGAAGGCATTTTTCAGCAACCTATTAAAAGTACCTCCAAACGATGAGCAACAGGATTTTACAGTATTTACTTTGCCCAGCGACCTCAGTGAGGTAATAAATATAAAAATAGATCGTATTGTTGATGGTATTTTAACATCTTTTACCATGCTTGATGACTTTGGTACAACTGGCTTTTACGTTTGCTGCGATTAAATAATCCTTTTTTTTTTTTTTAAATCTCATTCTAGATAAGCAACAGTGATTTACAAGACTGAATATTCCATTAAACAGACAAAAGCCCAAGGAGTCCTGGATGGTCACATGAAGAAAGTGCTCCAAATAGTTGGCTGAGATTCCAAGAAACTTCAAGAATCACAGGTGTTGTATTTCTTCTATCCCTAAATGACTTCAGAAATCCTTTGTTTGATAACAATGGCCGATAACACGAGAGAGAAGATTAAAATTACATGGGACCTAATGTTCTCTAATGCTCTTTCCAGGTTGAAAAAAGCAAACGCATTTGGGCTTCATTTAGATACCGCCAAGTCCTCAGCCACTGGAAAACGATGGTGCAATTAAGACTTTTCATGTGGTTTACCAGAAACAGCAGTTGGGATATTAAAACTTTATTATTTATTGAAGCAGCCCAGAATCTGTAGAACTGTGTTGCTTGGAAATCTTACTTCTAAGTAGACTGTGTGTTCCCTCAAACAAGGGGCCTCCTTGTGTATACTCAGTACTGACAGAGCCTAGCTAGTTCAGTACCTGGAGTCCTTTGGAGACTGGAAACCGCTGAGTGCATTTGCTTGCTCGAAAGCTCAGTAAATTAATTTATCAGATCTTGTTTAAAATATTTTTATTTATTGATTTGTGAAGGATAGAATATGGGTATACCCGGTTCTCCTGCCACTGCAAACAAACTCCAGATGAATGTGCTACTTTGTGTCTCTGGCTTTATGTGGTAGTTGGGAATTGAACCCGAGTAGCAACTTTAACCACTGTGCCATCTCCCCAGCCCCTCTAACTTCTTTCAGCCATCCAAACATGCATTGTGCAAGCTACTATCTAGGCCAGTATTGAGCCTATGTGTAACCGATATTGCCACTATAAATATGATTAAAACACTCTTGTGACTTGTAAGAGACTATGTATACTAGACTGTACTTTGTTGTTCACACAGATGGAACTCAGTGCAACACAAATGCTAGGTAGATATGCAAAACAAGAGTAGACGGGCATGGTGGTACATGCCTTTTAATCCCAACACTTGGGAGGTATTGGTCAGATGGTTGCTGTGAGTTAGGACTACAGAGTTCCAGGTCAGCCTTGGCTAGAGTGAGACCCTACTCAAAAAACCAAAAATACAAAATAAATTAAAAAACACAAACAACAACAACAAAAAAAAAAACAGCCAGTGTGGTGGCACATGCTTTTAATCCCAGTGCTTGGGAGGCAGAGGTAATAGGATTGCTGAGAGTTTGAGGTCAATCTGAGACTACATAGTGAATTCTAGGTCAGCCTGGATTAGAATGAGACCCTACTTCAAAAAACAAAACAAACAAACAAAAAAAAACTGACAACAAAAACAAAGAGTATATTCTGCATGATTCTGTTTACATAAAGTTCAAGGGCAGTAAAATCTAATCTATGGAATTTCAAGTAGAGATCATGGTCATCCCTGAAAGGTAAGTGTTTTAAAGGGAGCGGGGGTGGGGGGGGGCTGACGAATGTATTGTTTTGGTTTTTAATCTGGGTGTGGTGGCATGAATGAAATGTCCCCCATAGACTCATGTGTGCTGATATTTGGTTCCTAGCTCATGGCAGTTTGGGAAAGTTGTGGGGCCTTTTGGAAGTAGAGGCTTGCTGAAGGAGGTATGTCACGGAGGGTCTTTGGATTTTATAACCCAGCTCCATAGCTGGCTCACTCCTGCTGCTTCATCCCAGTTGATGTGACAAGATGAGACACCTGGCTGTCTGCTCTGCTCTGCTTTCCCCGCCATGTTGAAGCTTGCCCTGAGAAACTGTAAACGCTCTCCTTCCCTAAGGTGCTACGGGTTGGGTGTTTTGTCCCTGCGATGAGAAGGTAACTGCTACACTGGTTGGTCATTAATTTTGAAAATCTATTAAGCAGTATATATGATTTGTGCTTTTTATAGACATGCATGGTATGTATTAATCAAATGTCCAACTCAACTCTTTAAAGCATGCAGCTTATGTACATGGCTTTCTCTCACTGTTGATGTAATTCAACCGAGTCCTCAACATCTTCCCAGCCTCGTTCTAATTCAGATACCACTTCCCGTGAGAGTATCTGCGGAGCCCCAAACCTTGAGTGGATTTTTTTCCCCCTCAGAACTCACAGAATTTTGTTCATGCGTCTCCCTGACTTTAAGCATAGTAAACATTCCCACCGTCCCTTTCGGTGTTCTGGACACAGAAGGTACTCAAATATTGTTAAGCTAATAAAAAATTCTTAACATTCTACTCCCAGAAACTGCTCCACGAGGCCTCTTTCCTGTGCTCTGGAGGACTCTTTAATGCGTGCTTCTATTCAACACAGAACACTGTGCATAACTGGTGAGAATCTCCTCAAAATGTGATGGCAATAAACCACTTCTCCTGCTGGCTTGGAAATGAGATGAGATTTTTCTTTTCCGAAGATAATATAAAATACTCAAAACATAAGCAAAACACACCAATCATGATGGCACGTGTTGTTTCCTGAGAGCTCTCTGCACTTACAATGTCGTAAGCATCATTTTATTCAGACAAGAACAGGCAGCTCTCACTGAAGTTCACAGCATTCTGGAACACAGATGGATAACCATGTTTGGTATAATGGCTACAGGCTGAAGGAATGCTTAACCAGCTCTCCATCTATGGGCATCTTTGGGCCATTCTAAGTCTTTAGTTTTTTATAAGCAACAAATACCTGCATAAAATTCTTATTCACATTAACTGTGCTCAATCAAATCCCTAGAGGTTTATTTCTGGGTCAAAAGTGTCCACAGGACAAAGAATCCTTTAGGCTACTTGTCAAGTGTGAAGAAGGCTGCAAGAAGGTGTTTCTGAAGCAGCCAGTTGCATAGCTGACTGATGCATTGCTTTTGCATGTTAACACCTCTGAAATCAGATGTCCCCTAATTATCTAGGGCACCTTATCATCACAGCCAGCCAGGTGACAGCTGTGATGTGGTTCTCATTGCCCTTGCCACCCTGGACTTCTCAGCCAGAAAACCACTTAACATCCAGCTTAAAAGAGGAATGTAAGTACTAGCCCCTGAAAACAGCTTCATCTTTTCTATGATCAAGGAAGTGTTGCCACTGACTCTCACAGGATGGGCATCAGTGAGTGACGTAGAAAAGAAATTCCCAGGGAGCCAAGCAAAAGTCTGATGACGTGCTGTGTCTTCGAGGCGCTCAAGGGCTCAAGGGCTGGGAAAATAAGGATGCTTCCATTGGAAAGTGATTCAGAAGTGCTGGAGTCCGCAAAAAGTTTTTTTAGAAAATCCCAGCTTAACCAATTTACTCAGTTTATACTTTCTTCCTGAGTGGCCAGTGCTTAAAGTCTACATTTAAACAAAGCTGTAAAGACAGCTATAGAATACATTGTAAGTAATTAGACACATGGTTCATTTCAAATCACGGCATTTTCCTTTCTTACTAACATACTGGATAGCACTAATTCTTCACATGGATTAAAATTTAGACTGCACAAAAGAGAATGCACTATCTCTAGCACTATCCCATTACTAGGTATTATACTTTATTTTAATCTTTGACAGTTTTTTTAATTATTAATTTTTTATTGACACCTTCTATATTTACATACAAAAAACATATGATATTTCCCTCCCCTTTCCCCATTCCACTTTAGAACACCAATCTCCATCATATCCCCTCCCTCTCTCCATTAGTCTTTCTCTTAATTTGATGTCATCATCTTTTTCTTCTATTTTGAGGGTCTTGTGATGGTATCATATAATACTTTAAATTATAAATCATTTGTTATTAATGTGCTAATTTCTTCCCCTTTTACTTTTGGAACACTTGTAGCTCTTTTGCTTTTATATTTGCATGTTTTTCTACCAAGATATTTGTAATTTCTTGCTGATTTTTATAGTATTTTTATGCATTAAAATATCAAATTTTTATACATATATGTGTATATATATAGTCTTCTCAGTTTATTCATCATTTCAACATTGCTTGCCAGGCTCCTTCAGTTGTCTACCTCCATCATGAGAATGTCTCACAGTTAGGGAGGGAAAGCACATACGTATAAATATTTCACACCTAGAAATAACTCCTTAGCATCAGCATATATTCAAACTTCCAAGACACTAGAAGCCTGTAGCCAGCTTCCTGACTTGATAAGCAACGTCCCCCCATTCTAGGTTCTTCCAGATCAGCACTCTGATTCCTTCGTAGACTGCTCAGAAATAATCATGTCATCAATAGCGGTGGCCCACGCCTATTTAATAGTCATAGCTCCTACGCTCATTGTTCTGTGGCCCCCACCATTTGGTGTCTACCCTGGTCATAATTGGAGTCTTCAAGTGTTGGAGCGGGTCAGCCAGACATCCTTGGAACCAAGTAGCCATAATTACCTGACATCCAAAGTGCAACCTCTGTGTACCAGGAGTCAGGGTCTTAGGTGTTAACTAAGGCTCTTGGTGTAACATTAAAGAAACCAGTTCTCAGGCTGGAGGGATGGCTTAGTGGTTAAGGCGTTTGCCTGCAAAACCAAAGGACCAGGTAAGATTCCTCAGTACCTACGTTAGCCAGATGCACAAGGGGGTGCAGGCGTCTGGAGTTCGTTTGCAGTGGCTGGAGGCCCTGGTGTGACCATTCTCTCTCTCCCTCTTTCTCTGTCAACTAAATAAATTAAAAAAACAAAATATTTTAAAAAAAAAAAAAGAAACCAGTTGTCTTCACCTCAGATTGGAAAGTAGGCTTATTCATATGTAAGGTCATTCACAATGCACTCCCTTCTTGGTCTGTGGTACATGACTGATCTCAACTCTCCTGTCCTGCTGCATGTTAACATCGTCGAAGTTGGCTGTGTCTTTCTCCACAGTGGCTGTTCCTGAACCCTTTGTTACACAGCCCCCATGACTTAGCAGACAACAGTTTAATTTGTGTTTTCCGTCTTTATTGCACAAGGACTGGTTGACTAGAAATTCAAGGTTGGAGACATCAAAGTTTTATTGGACTTTTGACTCACTTACCTCAGCCAGACAGAATGGTCCTAAAAGAGTGTCTTAACTATTTTTCCGTTTGTTTTTAACGATCACAGGCATGCAGTCATTTCAATTTCCTTTAGAAATCTCTTTTACAATTACCTGTGATAAGATTTATTTATTTTATTATTTTATTTTATTTTAGAATGTATCTCTTTAGGTGTTCCTCCTAATGTCCCCATCTTACTGCTTTTGCCTCTTATACAGTGACACTGAATCCTGGCTTACTATTCATCATGTTAATATGATTTAGATGTAATGTCTACATTCCCCATTATTGCTGGTATAAAACCATGAAAAATATTACTTTTGAAAGAGTTGGCACCAGAAAGCCAGAAATGTGTTTGATAGAAGAGAGAACTCAAGGGCAGAACTTCAACAACCTTCAAAGCTTCAGGAAGAAGGGAGAAACTGTTCTCATGAAAAGTAAGAGACCCAGCTGGGCTTGGTGGCGCACGCTGTTAATCCCAGCACTCAGGAGGCAGAGGTAGGAGGATCGCCATGAGTTCAAAGCCACCCTGAGACTACATAGTGAATTCCAGGTCAGCCTGGGCTAGAGTGAGACCCTATCTCAAAAAACAAAAACAAAAACAAACAAACAAACAAAAAGGTAAGAAACACAGCTGGAGAGATGGCTTAGTGATTAAGACATTTGCTGGCAAAGCCAAATTACCCAGGATCAGTTCCCAGGACCCATGTAAGCCAGATGCACAAGGTGGCACATGTATCTGGAGTTTGTTTATAGTGGCTAGAAGCCCTGGTGTGCCTACTCTCTCTATCTACCTCTCTTTCTCTCTCAAACAAACAAACAAACATAAATAAAAGGTAAAAAATAAAAAGTAAGACACAAATGTGTGATTCTGAAGACAGGCAAGGGGAGAAGGAAGTGAGAGTGGGTAGAATTGGATTCTGCATGAGACCAGGAGCAAGAGACTTCTGATGACCAATGGTCAAATTCTTCTTAGCTGTCATGGGAACTTCATTTCTCAAAGTGTGTCTCACAGCAAAAAGGAAGGTGATGGGACTCCTGAGATGTATGTTGAGAAACCACAGGAGGAAGTGGAAGGGCTACTTTAGATCATTTTAGCTTTGGTGGTCATGTTTATTTCTTGAAAGGAAATGAAAAAAATTAGGAGAGATGACACCTTACACACACGGTTATACCAGGATGTGACCTGACAGAATTACAAAAAGAAGGATGTCACCCCTTACCCACTAGCAAAGCTTAAAAAAGAAGCTTTTGAGAATAATAGCTTAATGTATCTTAAATGTAATACTGAGCTAAAAAAGTGTGTGATGGACTGTTTTAGTAAAATTCTGATCACTAAGACAAGTCTTTCCCCATCCTCCCTCCCCCGTGTGTGTGTGTGTGTGTGTGTGTGTGTGTGTGTGTGTGTGTAGTAAGGCCTTTAATTTTTTTTTATTTGGTGGGGGGGTGGCTACGTTTAAAACTTAATTAGGTTTGGAACAATGCATTGTGAGAGAGATGTTAGATGGTAGTTTGAAATGCCCCCCAGCAGACTCAGGTGTCTGTATTAACAGCTTGTCTCCAGCAGCCTGGTTGGAAGAGGTGTTACTGGGGATGGATCTGGATTCCAGCCTATAATATACAGAGTGAGTTTAGTCTGGTCCTCGCTGTTTTGCTGTTAGTTTTGTGCTTGTTTGTTTGTGGAGGCGTTTTCTCTCTGAATGAATCTGTGAAAGGGGCCCAGCTTTTCCACCATCAATGGAACTTCTCTGTGTCTGTAAACTTCAAATAAATCTCTTCCTCCTATAAACTGTGCCTGGTTTGGAAGTTCAACCCAGTGACTACAACAGCATAAAAATATAAGCTTTTGAGAAAGCAAAAAAAAAAAAAAAAAAAAAAAAAAAAAGTTATAGAGAAGTGTTTAGGCTTTTGTAGAACATAGAAAAAAACTTAAATCAATATAATCTAGACATAAAAGGACTGGGAATGCCCCAATGATAACTAAATTTTACTCCTTTATCTACATGTTATTCAACATCTTCAAGATTTTTTTAGAAACTTTCTTAAGACACACAATACTGGGCTGGAGAGATGGCTTAGCAAGTTAAGGCACTTAGCTGTGAAGCCTAAGTACCAATGTTCAACTCTCCAGAACCCAGTTAAGCCAAATGCACAAGATGACACATGCACACAAGGTGGCACAAGTGTCTGGAGTTTGATAGCAATGGCTGGAGGCTGTGGTGCTCCAATTCTCTCTCGCTTCTCTCTCGCTCGCTTGCTCTTGCTCTTGTTCACATACACACACAAAAAATTACAAAAAACAAACAGCCGGGTGTGGTGGCGCATGCCTTTAATCCCAGCACTTGGGAGGCAGAGGTAGGAGGATCACTGTGAGTTCAAGGTCGCCCTGAGACTACATAGTTAATTCCAGGTCAGCCTGAGCTAGAGTGGAAAGCTGCCTCCAAACAAACAAACAAACAAACAAACAACAACAAAAAAAAAACCCAAAACAAACAAAAAAACCAATAAATAAATAAATAAATAAATAAAATAAAACTTAAAACAACAAAAAGAGAGAGAGAGAGAGAGAGAGAGAGAGAGAGAAAGAAGCTGGGCGTGGTGGCGCATGCCTTTAATCCCAGCACTCAGGAGGCAGAGGTAGGGGGATCAGCATGAATTCAAGGCCACCCTGAGACTACATAGTGAATTCCAGGTCAGCCTGGGCTAGAGTGAGACCCTAGCTCAAAAAAACAAAACAAAAGAAAAAAGAAAAAAAGAAAAGAAAAAGAGAAAGAAATACAATATTTTCCAGAAAGAATTTTTCCTTCTGGGAAGAATTTTTATCTGAGAGATTTTTATCTCCATTTGAAGATGCAATTTGGGAAGAGATGAAGAGATTCTAGACTCTTTCACTAATACAACACAGCAGTATTCTTTCTTCTACCACATCCAAAGTGACAATAAAACAATAAAAGAAAGATCACAAGCACTGTACAGCTACTGTTAAATAAATAATGGCATCAGGAATGTGTGGACCTTCTTTTTGTACAATGATCCACTATAATTTAAAGTTAATAAAGGAGTATATATTTTTGTTGTGCCCTTTTCCATCTTGACATTTATTCAGCCTCAGCAATATCTAACCTGGGAACCATCTTTGGATGCGTACAAGGGAAATACATATATTTACGATCAGCTTTCAAGTGTATACACAGAAGGTGCATAAATAAAACCACATTCCATCTTCTTTTCCAGTCATTCTCCTACCACTTATGCTAATCTTCCTAGCAAGAAGGAAAGCATTGATTGAAATTTCTCTGTATAGACTGGGGTAATAGCTCAGCGGGTAAAGTGCTTGCTGTGTAAGCACGGGAATTCCAGTTTAGATCCCTAGTACCCATGTAAAATGCTGGGTGTGGTAATACGCACCTACAATCCCAGTGCTGGGGAGGCAGAGATGGGGAATCCCTGAGATCACAAGCAAGCTAATCCAGCCAAATCTATGAGTTCCAGGTCCAGTGAGAGACTCTGGTCGAAAGAATAAGGGGCCGGGCATGGTGGTGCACGCCTTTAATCCCAGCACTCGGGAGGCAGAGGTAGGAGGATAGCTGAGAGTTTGAGGCCACCCTGAGACTACATAGTTAATTCCAGGTCAGCCTGGACCAGAGTGAGACCCTACCTCGCAAAACCAAAAAAAAAAAAAAAAAAAAAAAAAAAAAAAAAAAGAAAAGAAAAGAAAAGAAAAGAAAAGAAAAAGAATAAGGGGAAGATGGGGCTGGAGAGATGGCTTAGCAGTTAAGGTATTTGCCTGCAAAGCCAAAGGACCCAGGTTCGGTTCCCCAGTACCCACATAAGCCAGATGCACAAGGGGCGCATGCATCTGGAGTTTGTTTGCAGTGGCTAGAGGCCCTAGCGTACCCATTCTCTCTCTGTCTGTCTCCTCCTGCCCTCCATCTCTCCCTTTCTCCCTCTCTCTCTGTTTGCAAATAAATAAATAAAAATAAATTTAAAAAAGGAAAAAAAAAATAAGGTGAAGAGAGTTTGAGGACGATATCCATGGTAGACCTCTGGCTTCCACATGCATGCATACACACATGTATGCCTACCTGTACCTGCATGTCCTCGCACATAAGAACATGCATACACATACATACACAGGCCATGAAAAAAAAACACCCACAACAGTTCTACTGTGTAATTTCCCATTCTAAAATCTTACAATGACCAAAAGACATAGAGTAATAGGGAAATACAATAACCCACATGTTATTAATTGCTCTCTGATCCAATCTCTTCCTTTCCTAAGGTCATTAGCATTTCAGCCTTTCAGCATACATATTCAACCCTTAGCTACGTTCCCTGGCAATGCCCAGGAACAGCTGCAGCTCTGCTGTGATATTGAAAGAGAAGCACTTAATGTCACACTCACCCCACAGCCGTGACATTCCAGAGTAAGTGCCAGCGTTAAGACAAGAACAGCCTCTGTCCAGAAACCACTTTTGCTTTTTGGGTGCACGCAGTCATCAGCAGAGTGGCCTGGATGAAAGGTAAACTTTGGCATGGCTCGGGGGCCTGCTGACAATTCACAAGGAAAGGCCGCTTCACGCTCAACATTTCACAGCTAGGGACAGGATTTCAGCTCCCACCATGGAATGAACTATGTGTAGATTGCTTAGCAGTTGTCTTGAGCAACATAAATAACTAGAGACATAAAAGTCAAAAAGCGAAACAACTAAGGATCGTTGGAGTGTGGTTCTGGGGGTTACTTCCAGGATTTTGTACTCAGTTTTATGGAAATGGTATCAGAGTGGCTGGCGGGGGGCGGGGGGGTGGGTCTTGGGTGCTACAATCTTTCTCTACTTTCCTCCCGGTGCTGCCTACACACCACTTACAATATCATCCTCTCCCAGTCCACAGTGGGATGGAGAAAGATGTTCAGCCACCCACATCAGTTTCTCTCACTTTTGAGGCTGGAGAGATGGCTCCGCAGTTAAAGGGGATTGCTTGCAATGCCTATCATTACAGGTTTAAGCCCCCTCTACCCACTTAAGGCCAGGCACACAAAGTGGCTCATGTGTCTAGAGCCATGTGAAATGGCAAGAGGCCATGGCACGCCCATATTCTCTCTCTCTCTTAAATACATACATAATAAATATTTAATTTCACTCACCGTCTTCTGGAGAGTATGCCTCCCATTTGCTAGATCATATGAGGGAAAGAATTGCTGGAGACCCTGCACCCAACCCACCCATAAGATTCTTCCTCTCATAAAAAACTCTAGGGGGCTGGAGAGATGGCTTAGTAGTTAAGGCACTTGCCTGTGAAGCCTAAGGTTCAATTTTCCCAATACCCATATAAGCCAGATGCACATGGTGGCGCATGAATCTGGAGTTCGTTTGCAGAGGCTGAAGGCCTTAGCATGCCCATGTTCTCTATCTGTCTCTTTCTCTTTCCCTCTCAAATATATATTTATATTTTTTAACATATATATACATACATATATATATATATATATATATATATATATATATATATATACACACATACACACATATCAATTGATATGCAGTGTTGAAGACTTTCCTGGCTTGGGGTCTGAAAAGACTGGCAGGCGGTTTGTAAAGATTCTCCTCTTTAACCAACATGCCCTTCCCTTTACAACTAATAACTACAAGCTAAAAATAGATTCTATTAGCAAACATTCCATCTAACAGCCTGCTACCTACTTGGTGGTAACAGGGGAGGTGATGAGGTCACTGTGGGAAGTTTTACATACTAGAGAAACCATCACCAAGAATCGCTAGGATCCGAGTGTGGTGGAGCACGCCTTTAATCCCAGCACTCGGGAGGCAGAGATAGGAGGATCACCATGAGTTCAAGGCCACCCTGAGACTACATAGTGAATTCCAGGTCAGCCTGGGCTAGAGGGAGACCCTACCTCGAAAAGCAAAACAAACAAACAAAAAAGTCAATTAGCCTTTATCAAGAGCTTCCCTAAAAAAGAAAAAAGTTAGCCAGACATGGCGGCACACGCCTTTAATCCCAGCACTCATGCCTTTAATCCCAGCACGCAGGAGGCAGACGTGGGAGGATCTCTGAGAGCTAGATGTCACCCTGAGACTACATAGTGAATTCCAGGTCAGCCTGGGCTAGAGTGAGACCCTACCTAAAAAAAAAAAAAAAAAAAAAAAAAAAAAAAAAAAAAAAAAGAATCAATTACTAGGATATTATCACTGTTACGGATGAACCATAGTCTGATGTTTTTATTTTAATTTATTTTATTTTATTATTTTATTTTACTTTATGTATTAGCAAGCAGAGAAAGACACACACACACACACACTCTCACACACACACTCTCACACACACACTCTCACACACACACACGGGGAGAGAGAGGGAGGGAAAGAAAGAATGGCCACATGGCCACACCAGGGCCTCCAGCACTGCAAACCAAGTCCAGATGCATGTGCCCCATGCATGGGTACTGGGGAATCAAACCTGGGTTATTAGATTTTGCAGGCAAGAGCACCAACTGCTGAGCCATTTCCCCAGTGCTAGGCTCATGTTTTAAGTGTTAATTTCCCGACTGGTGACCCTATTTTGGAGGCTGTGTAACCCTTAGTAGGTAGGGCCTACCTGGCGGAAGTAGGTCACTAGCCATGCACCTTAGAAGGTTGTACCCAGGTTCCTGGTTCAAGCCCTGCTTTCTCTTCTTGGTCTGCCATGATGTGAACAGACTCTACCACACACTCCCATCACCACAGGCTGAGATTCTCTCTAACCATGAGCCAAAAGAAGCCTCTTCTTCCTCACGTTGTTTCTGTCACACACAAGTATACAGATATGTAATAAACAAAAGCAGATAACACAACAGCAACGCATGTTACATGGGGTGAGCTGTATTTTTTCTCTACTTCTTGTTTTAGTGTGTTAGGGGTAGGTGGTTGCAGGTGTGTATGTTTTTCTTCTGTATGTGTGTGGGTACACCTGGGGTTCACCTGGCCAGTGAGACCCCCCCCCACCTCCATCTCAGCCTCACCAGTACTGGGATTATGGGCAGGCATCACCATGCCCAGCTTGGCCAGTGAGCCCTAGGGATTTCCTGTCTCAGCCGCCCTAGTGCTTGAACTGAGGCCACCCACCACCATACTCAGCATTTACGTGGCTATTGGGAATCCAAATTCAGTCCTTAGGCTTGAGCACCAAGCACGTAACTGTCTAAGCCATCTCCCCGTGTCTGCTCCCAAACTTTAATGGGAGGTAAATGAAGTACTTCTTACACCTTAAGACTCACCTGGGGAATCAAACAGAATCATAGTTACTAAAGTGCTTTGATAGCCGTAAGGTGTGCACAAACACGCCAGCAGAAGAAGAGACACTAAAACAGCAAGTGTTTTAATTAAATAGCTCATTTTATCCCATTTGAAATAAACGATACATTAAAGGGGAAACAATATTTTTGCTTGAATGTATTTATCAGTGAATTACCTGTGCATTTCACTTAATGGAAAGGGACCTCAATCTCATATACAATTCTCCTGTGTTTAGGGTGAGAATTTGGAGAGTCTTTAAACCTAGTTTAATAGTTTGAAAAGCAAAGTTTATGGGCACATACACTTATTTATTATCCCAATAAACTTTTAATAATAAAGTATATGTTGAGGTTGATGATTTCTTTAACTTGGAAATTTAACGTGACTGAGAGAACTAGAAACTGATTTTGGGTTTTAATCTTTAGATTCCCAGGTCTCCTGGCTTTGACTCAGGTGTTGGGGCTCCAGATTTAGGTTGTCGTGGCAAGCAGGCTAACCACTTAGCTATTTCCTCAGCCCTCAGCTTCATTTTTTTTTAAAGTGCTATATAAGCCACCACATTTAATTTCTATACTGGACTTAGAAAAACAACTGCCGTAACAAGTTAACGAGACACGAGGAATGTCACTGAATGAATTTATTGGTAGATAATTTCAGGCATATCCATGTGCAATTTCAGACATCAAGTTCTGTTCCTTTTGGTCCTAGGAGTCTTCCATTTGCACAAACTTCCAAGCACAAAGGTCTGGAAACATTCATTTCATTTTTTTTTTTATTATTAAAGGAAAAGGCAGTAAACCCGCAGGAGTCAGAGCACTCAGCATTACTTCAATTCTGCGCCAAGCCAGATTCATTTAATGAGGTCGCACGGCAGTAGGGAGATGGTGTGTTCTCGACAGGGACTGGAAGGCAAGACGTGAGGAGGTCTGGGAGCCTAAAGGAAATAATAAAGGTCGCGTTCTCTGGGTCTGAGCGTGTCCCCTAACTGGTTCAGTCCCAAGTGTAGGGAGAACCTTGGGTACCAGCTGCTTGGAGCCAAGATAGGGTAGGAGATGCCTTCCATGCAATGTGAGAGGTCAGGGGCAAGAGGCAGGAGGGTTTCTCTTCACCCTTTTCCATGGGCACCAAGCACATAAACACAAGAGCCATCTTCCCTACTGCTTACACTGACGTTCGGCAAAACTCTCAACCCCAAAGACCTTTCTATTTGATCCATCTGGAACCCTGTCCAGTCACCCCAGGAAGTAAGAGCTGAGCAGCCCAGTCACAGAAGAGCGATGACACGCGGGCGAGTTCTGTAGGAAAGCAAGAAGCTAATTAAGAGACTGCAAGATTCCCACGAGTAGATTTTTACTGTGAAATGAGTTTTCCCGGTGAGAAGACTGCCTTCAAGGTCATTCAAAATACTGCTTCCCCCCTCTCTGAAGTCTTCCACACATGATGCACTGTTAACAACAGTACCTGATGGCTCTATTCCACGTCCCTGGTTCAAACTGGTTGCAATCACAAGAAGAGCCAAAACTGTTGACTTTCTCTTGGAAAGAAAAAAAAGTTCACTTAACTGACAGGCCGGTATTTACAATGGCAGAATCTGTGACGGTCCTTTGAACCTGAAGATTCCAAAGAACCAGTGTATATTTTTGTAAGTTTAGAAAGATCTAGGTTGAAATCTTTCTAGTAAGGCCTAATAGACAGTTAGACACTTACGGTACCATTGATCTCTGTGTCTATGTTTCTGTCTGTCTGTCTGTCTGTCTGTCTGTCTACACACACACCCCTATGTCTTCTGTCTCCCTTGGTCTCCAGACATTATTTATCCCCAACATGATTTGATGTGAATGACATTTAGTTATTCATATGATAACTATATTTTCCCTATTTCTTTTAGTCCCTCCCTTTTTTGTTTGTTTGTTTGTTTGAGGTAGAGTCTCACTCCAGCCCAGACTAACCTAAAATTCACTCTGTAGCCACAGGATGGCCTGAAACTCACAATGATCCTCCTACCCCTGCCTCCCTAGGGGCTGGATTAAAGGTGTGTGCCAACATGCATGGGCCACTTTTTTTTTCAGACGAGGTTTATTTAACTCTATAGTCCAGGCTGGTCTGGAACTCACAGCAATCATCCTGTCTCAGTCTCCGAATGCTGGGAATACAGGTATGAAGTTGTGCTCAGTTGATGGCTAGATTCTGTCCAGACCTTTATAATCTCAATGTGTGTGCCTATGGTTAAGAAGGCTGTTCGTTTTAGGTATTAATTCTAGATATTCCATATAACCAAACATTCTTTTTTTTTTTTTTTTTTTTGGTTTTTCGAGGTAGGGTTTCACTCTGGTCCAGGCTGACCTGGAATTCACTATGTAGTCTTAGGGTGGCCTCGAACTCTCAGCGATCCTCCTACCTCTGCCTCCCGAGTGCTGGGATTAAAGGCGTGAGCCACCACGCCCGGCTAACCAAACATTCTTAAACCCCATTCTAAAGCATTGAATACAGAAGTAGCCAAGATGACATCAAAATTCATATCCACAGAGAAGCAGGAATAGACCTTTGGTGACGGTTTGTGAATTAAAGGACATCGCTAAAGTGTCCTATTTACCTCATTATTTACCCTTAGGAAAGCTAACAAAATTTCAAATTAAGGGCCAACGTGATGACTGGATTGCACTTTTTCTATTATCTAGTCTAGTTCTGCACTGAATAAGAACCTTTTGGACAACAACAGATGGCAGCTACAACAAATGGTCCCATAAGATTATAATAGAGCTAAAAGTATTACAATTATTACCTACTGACATTATATCCTTTAAAGTGCAACACATTCATCCAATGCGTGCACTGATGCTGCTATAATCCAACATACCACACGGTCATGTAAACAAACATACCACTAGCCATGCAAAAGAATAGCATATATAATTCTGTACAGAATTTAATGTTTCATAATAGCAATAATTCACTGTCTCTGGTGTGTACACTTACTATAATTTTATCACTATTTTATACTATACTCCTTCCATGCATACATATATTTATGTAAGGATATATGTTTAAGTATATATGCATTAATACTCTTGTGCCATATGGACTCCATGGAAAGGGTATTTAACTGTATATTATATTACCAGTTTTCTGTATGGATAACTTCCAAGAAAACTGGAAAAATTCAAGACATTTCAAGGTGCTAAGAGTTCAGCTAATTCATTAGTTCTTTGTTGAATCATTAAAATGCCATTACACTATGCTGAAGGAAAGGTGGATAATTTTCGAATTCTTTCAGATTTTCGGGTTATCTTCTGAAAAATTCCCACACACCAATTATGTGTTCTGCTACAATCCGCAGGGCTCACACTATTAACGTGCTCCACTTCCCTTCCACACTGATAACACCACAGTAAAGAAGGCATTGCGGTTCCCTCTTTAGCAGAGCATTCAGGGAGAAATGGTGTTAAAAACACTCTCTCCAAATATAGCTCAAGTCTCTGCAGCACCTTGCCCTGCTCTGGATCTAAAGGGGCACATGTGATTCCAAGTACATTGGGGCACTAATTGTCCCAGCTTTCCTCATCAGAAGGGTTAATTCCCACCCAAACTGCTTGGCTATAGCATGCTCATAATTGTTCCCTTAGTTTTTTCTTTTTTCTTTTTTTTTTTAAAGTCTATGCTTCAGTAATCCACTTTATTTTTATTTTTTAAATTTTATTTATTATTTATTTATTTTTGAGAGAGAGATACAGAAATAGGCAGGGAGAGAGAGAGAGAGAGAGAGAGAGAGAGAGAGAGAGAGAGGGTGTGAATGGGTGGGGCCTCCAGCCACTGCAAACGAACTCCAGATGCATGCACCCCCTTGTGCATCTGGCTTACGTGGGTCCTGGAGAATCGAGCCTCGAACCGGGGTCCTTAGGCTTCATAGGCAAGCGTTTAACCGCTAAGCCATCTCTCCAGCCCAGTTTTTTCTTTAGAATACAATTGAATTTGGGTGGAATCCAGATCTTTCCACTGTTAATAACAGTGGGCTTCTTAGATTATATAATGGTGCATTATAAATGTTTACTTTTATATTTAATAATCATTTATTTAGCACATTTCATGTGCCAGGTTCTATACACTAAGTGCTTTATGCACATTATCTAACTCTAATGATAAACTTATATCATATTCCATCAATTCTACGAAGTTTTAGAACATTTTAACATCTCAAATTAAAAAATGCATCTTTATAACCGGTACTGGGTAAGTCAAATTTGTAATATTGTTTTTTCTCTTTCGACATGCAAACAATATTGTTAGTGCTTAAAATCAGTGGCCTTTTAGATTCAATGAAATTAAGTACCATATTTATTTGTCATTTGGAAATTACACAAATGGAGGGTCTGAATATTAAGAGCTTGGCCCCAGATTCGGGGAATTTGCTTCTCTCTGTCACTACAGGGGATTTGACTCAGATGTTTCTTTAACAGTAAATTATAGCATAGAGATGAGAGTCCAGCCCTTTATAGCTCAGGCTCTGGAGACCGCCTGGGGCTCAAGTCTACATGGGCACTACACTGACGTATGACTTGGGCATGTAGCTTAAATGTATTAACCTCATCACGTAAAGTCAGAGAAACAACCCTAATCCCGGTTGCTGAGACAAAATCAAGTGAGATACTCTCTGTAAAAACTCAAAGCACAATGACAGAGACATCACAATGAATGAATGGCAGTGATGATGACAAGGCTATAAAATGTAATTAAAAGGAATAAGTGCCCTGGACCAAGTTTGTTTCAGATAGAACAACATCTTTCTCTCTAGGGTACCAACATTTTGTATAGAATCAGTTCAGCACCGAACATGGTAAGAGTTCACTACACATATTAGCTAGAATTCTACAGTCACTTGAATTCTCTCAATCTCCTCTGGCTGCAATTCTACACTTTGTACTAGGTGGCAGAAAAGAATCAATGGTGACAAAAATTATCCTACCCTTGAGTCACTTTAAATCTAATAGGCAAAGACGAAAAAAAGCATACACAAGAATCATGGGTAGTTCCTCTTCCCTCATCATTCACATTCCCAATGGCTAGTCACTAAATGCCTTTTCTTCCTAGACTCTGGGAGTGCAGCTGTTGTCCAGTTTCCTTATCCTTGTGGAGTCTGTTTCTAAGGGGGAGATAGAGTAATGGAGGAACTGCTGAATGAAAACACACACACACACACACCAGGGCGGGGGCGGGGGGTGGGATCATGTCCCTTTATCTTTAAAACTTCAATGTCTCTTTCCTTACAAAATCAAAGATTTCAAATTCAAACTATCTGAAATTGATATTTTTTTAATCTTGTCATCGATCATTTTCTACTTTATAAGTTGTCCCAATGTCTTTTTGTTTTAATTTTACTGGGAAATGTACTATATGCCCATACTGTAATTTGGTCACATTCTCATCACGTTATCCTCTTTGTTCCCTCTCCCTCGCCTCTATGCCTTGAGAATCCTCCTCTTTCAAGGTAGCCCTCTCCTCTGTCCTGTTGTCTCTTTATTTTTCCCTCCTCTGTTCTCTGTGTCCAAATGTTTATGGGTTTGAAACAGTGCAGGTCCTGTGAGTGTATTGTATCTCTGTGAGCGTATCACTGTGGGGTCATGAATGTACCAGTCAGCTCATGCCAGGCGGACAGTGCCCCGCAGTACACCTTCCCATCCTGTGGTTCTTATAGTCTCTCAGCTTCCTCTTTGGCAAATTTCTTTGAGCCGCAGAGGGCATGCGTTAGAAACTTCCTTTATCATTATTATCAATATTATTATTGTTATTTTGAGGCAGGGTCTTACTCTCTAGCCCAGGCTGACCTGGGGCTCATTCTGTAGTCCTAGGCTGGCCTCGAACTCACAGCAATCCTCCTACCTCTTCCTCCCAAATGCTGGGATTAAAGCCAGTGTTGAGCCCTTGACAGCCTCTTATGACACTCAGGAGACCCAATGTCTTCTAAAAACATTTTTTTTTTTTCTTCAGAAAAGAGCTCATCTGGTCATCTAAGTCCAAGCTAACATATTCCATTGACTTATTATCTCTTTGATCTTCTTTAATTGAAGGCATTTTCTCAGCCTTTGTCATTCATGAAATTGATTGTTTTAAAAATATATATTATTTATTTACTTGCAAGCACAGACAGACAGACACACAGACAGAGTGAATGGGCATGCTAGGGTCTATTAGCTGCTGCATGCAAACTCCATATGCCTGTGCATCTGGCTTTACAGAGTACCAGGGAACTGAACATGGGCCATTAGACTTTGCAGGCAAGTGCCTTAACCACTGAGCCATGTCTGTAGCCTGAAATTGATCTTTAAAAAGAATATAGGTCACTTGTCTTACAGAATTTTTATTAAAATAATGGAATTTTGTATTAAAAATAATAGTAATAATTTGGTTAAATCTGAAGAAAATAGGTAAAAGACTGCTAACTAGTCTTTTCTTGGGGTTTATTCTCAAATATTTCAGATGTGTGAAGAAATGTTTAAATAATTCTATTCTAAAGGTCTGGGGGAAAAAAGATTTCAAGAGGCCCTGACAAGGGAATGATTTTGGAAGTATATCAGGCAAGAAGGCAAGAAGGGCTGGCCAGAGGGGTTGGGAAGATAGCTCAGCTGGCAAAATGCTCGCCTTAAATGCATGAGGACCTGAGTTGGATCTCCTGAACCCACATAATTTAGGACATGGTGGTGTGCCCCTGTTGTCCCTGTGCTGGGGAGATGGAGACAGTAGAATCCCTGGGGCTTACAGGTTGGCCAGTCTAGCATAACTGGTAAGTTCCAGGCCACTGTTTGAAAAAGACAGAATATTCCTGAAGAATGACACCCAAGGTTATCCTCTGTCCTCCACGTGCACACACGGACACAGAGAGGGAATGCAAAGGAGTAACGGGAGCACGAAGACAGGGAAAGGCTGGAATGGGTAGTGACGGGGAGGCGTGCCAGGGCGGAAGTGAGAGCTTTCACTTGGTACCAGATCCACTGGGAAACCTGTGGAAGGTTTCACCTAAAGGATGGTTGCCTTAAGAGAAAGAGAGAGAGAAAGAGTGGTTTTCCAGATAGGGTCTCACTCTAGCCCAGGCTGACCTGGAATTCACTATGTAGTCTCAGGGCAGCCTTGAACTCATGGCGATCCTCCTACCTCTGCCTCCTAAGTGCTGGGATTAAAGGCGTGCACACCATGTCTGGCCAAGCATGTGTGTGTGTGTGTGTGTGTGTGTGTGTGTGTGTGTATGTGTGTGTGTGCGCATGTGTGGCTGATTTTATTTATATCATTTGACAGAGTGAGAGAAAGAAGCAGAGAGAGAGAGAGAGAGAATGGGCATGCCAGGGCCTCCAGCTGCTGCAAACAAACTCCAGACACATGAGACCCCTTGTGCATCTGGCTTACGTGGTTACTAGGGACTCGAACCTGGGTCCTTTGGCTTTGAAGGCCAGTGCTTTAACTGCTAAGCCATCCCTCAAGTCCAAGTGTGTGTTTTTGTTTTATTTATTTATTTATTTATTTATTTATTTATTTATTTATTTATTTATTTATTTTGGTTTTTCGAGGTAGGGTCTCACTCTAGCTCAGGCTGACCTGGAATCCACTATGTAGTCTCAGGTTGGCCTCGAACTCATGGTGATCCTCCCACCTCTGCCTCCCGAGTGCTGGGATTAAAGGCATGCACCACAACGCCTGGCCAAGTGGGTGTTTTTAAAAGCACATTGTCTGCTGGTTGGGGGGTAGCCTACTGAGGTTGGGAATACGACCCGGACCATCAGGAAGCAATGACAATAGTCCAGGTAAGAGACTATGATAGCCTGGTCTCGGGTGGCAATGACATTGCGGTTCAGTTGTGACCATATTCAAACTGTGTTTCTCTTTTCAAAAATACTTCTGTGTTTGATGGGGGTGGGGAGATAGAGAGAGTGAGTACTATAGACATGCCAGGGCTTCCTGCCACTGCAAATGAACTCCAAATGCATGCACCACTCTGTGTGTCCCGCTGAATGTCCATCAAGCTTTGCGTGCAAGTGCCTTCAACTGCTGAGCCATCTCCCCAGCCCCAGACTGTTTTTTGACAATAATTATAGTTCACATTTATTTGAGGCTCAGAGTAGCCACCTTGCTGCCTTGTATGACATAAGAGCTGGCGACAACTTTGATGGGTTACACATGACGCTCATTTATGGGCAAGGACTCCAAAGAGCCTGGGTGAAACGCTGGCCTCCTCAGGCTCCAGACCCTCTGTGCCCAGCGAGACTGGTAGTTCTTGGTGGTTCTTTTTTCACTGCCCTTCACCTTCTAGAACGGTGGAATGCCACTCTTACTAGCCAAATGACTACAGACTTCTATCTGCAGCCCCCTCTTTGACTTTTTTTTTTTATTATTTCTGAGAGACAGAGAAAGAGAGAGAGAGAGAGAGAATGGGTGCACCGGCGGCCTCTCAGCTGCTGTGAACAAACTCCAGATGCACGCATCTCCTTGTGGGCAAGTGCGGCATTGCGCCCTTGCGTCACTTTTTTGTCTGGCTAAAAGTGGGATCTGGAGAATCGAATGGGTGTTCTTAGGCTTTGCAGGTGGGTGCCTTAACCGCTAAGCCGTCTCTCCAGCCCTCTCTTTGACTTTCTGATAGGACTATGTCAAAGGCACAAAGTCAGAAGTGTTGTACACTAGAGAAATATTGTTCATCTCAAACTGGATACTGACAACTGTCATGAGTGAAATGGGGGTCCTTCCTACTTTCTACAACCAAGATGGCATCTTAGCCACTTAAGACTGAAAGATGGCAAGGAAAATAACGAGTATTGAGCATAACTGAAATTTCACTTGATTTAAATACAATGTCATTTCCCCATATCATTTTGTCCCAATCATTTAGGACTCATTATTGTACCTTTCTGAGTATTTAACAGAAATACCTCTGCTTTCCTGTACTTGCTGTGTTCACCATCTGTTTTCTTGCTGTTTGCCAAAACCTAGTTTATTAGTAGTGAGGCACTAATTCATGATTCAAATAATATTTGTGGTACATACACCCTCATAGTTTTTAATCACTGTTGTCCCTGAGAAATTTCACTTTAAACTACTTTTTTTTCCATGTAGGATTTTGATATCTTCAAAGGAAAAATGTTATTTCTTTTAAAAACATTGTATTTATTTATTTATTTATTTATTTATTTATTTATTTATTTATTTGCAAGCAGAGAGATGTAGACAGAGAGACAGAGAGAATGGGCACGCCGGGGCCTCTAGCTGCTGCAAATAAGCTCGATGTATGTGCCCCTTTTGTGTATCTCACTTTAGGTGGGTACTGGGGAATCGAACTCAGAGCATTAGATTTTTGCAGGCAAGCACCTTAACTGCTGAACCATCTCTCCAGTCCCAGAAAAATGCTATTTCTTATATTATTAATAACTTTGTGATGTAAGGCCTTGCAGGAAAGCAAGGGGAAGGGCAGGATGAAGAGACGTGCATCGGCAGGTAATAGTTCCAGTCTGTTGGGCAGGAGCCAAAAGCTTGGTGGACTGTATAGAAGGGTTACTACAGCTAACAGTAGTATAATCTGTTTCATATGTTTGTACCATAACGAAACGATAGGCAGGGCTGGAGAAATGGCTTAGCAGTTAAGGCATATGCCTGCGAAGCCCAAGGACTCTGGTTTGATTCTCCAGGTCCCATGTAAGCCAGATACACATGGTTGTGCATGTGTCTGGAGTTCGTTTGCAGTGGCTAGAGGCCCTGGTTGTTCTCATTCTCACTCTATCTCCCTCTCTCTGTCTCTAATAAAGAAATTAATAAAATGATAAAATCTAAAAAATAAAATGGTAGGCATTTGATGAGACAGCCATGTTTAGCTTACTTCAAACCTTACACAATCTATACATATAATGAAACATCACACGGAACCTCATCAGCCGTATAAATTTCATGCTCTTATGTATGGGCTAGAAAATATAAAATTTAAAGCTCAAAATAAATAAACACACCCAAGTTGTATAAATTAGAAATAAAAAAGAAACTCAAAGTAAATGTGATATGAGTTGGGATAGGGACTGAGATAGGAGAAGGATTTTTACGATAACTTTCCTAGGTGTGGAAGACGGAACTGAACTACATGACTTTATTCCCTCCCGTAGCTTTCTCTGTAAAGTTCATAAAGGTAAACACTGAATGACAGCGGCAACAACAGCAAGTCTTGAGAGGACTTTCACCTGGTGCCATCACTGTCAACCAAGGTTGTACACAGAATCAAATGGGGACCCTCCCCTGCCAGACTTATTGCATCAGGCTCTCTATAGGGTGACACTGTGGAGAGACATCATTTTAAACTCTCTAGATAATCTCACAGGGAGGAAACACTAATTTAAACCAAGATCCCATCCAGGAGCCTCCTGCTCGCATTTTTATACTTTGTGTTTATTTATTCATTGCACACAGTGTTGTGTGTGTGTGTGTGTGTGTGTGTGTGTGTGTGTGTGTGTGAGCACATCAGGGCCTCCTGCCATTGCAAACAAACTGTAGATGCCTGTGCCACTTTGTGCATCTGGCTTTACGTGAGCACTGGGGAAAGGACTCAAGATCTTCAGGTTTTGCAAATAGCATAGCCATCTCTCCAGCTCCTACCGCACATTTTCAAACAGAAGAAAACGAGATCTAGAAGAGGAAGAGGACTTGCAAAGGGCACAGCCAAGAGGATGTAGAACCACAAGCCAGGACCAAAGTCCCTTTCCATTCCACATTGCTCAGGCACAGACGTGTGGAACAGGACAGGCAGGGGCTGTGCCGGTCCTGAGCTTAGCGATGATTCTATCACTCCACTGCTCCTGCTTCTCCACCTTCTGGGTCTGGTATCAGCTGCCAATCTAGTCTAGCTTGCAGAACGAGATGTAACAAAGCTGAGACAGGACCCCACACAGCAGCAGCAGCATCACCCCCAATAACTGATTTGCCCCCCCTCCCCAGGAGTTCCACAATACTGAGTGAACCAGCATCCAAAGACATCATACGCACAGGCTGTACAAACAAAACAAAACCCAAAAGTCTTGCTCTATAACTGAACTAGAAGAACAAGCCTTTGACTAATCCCATGTTCTGGAACTGTTTTTCTTTCTTTCCTTTTTTTTTTTTTTTTTTTTCCAAGGTAGGGTCTCACTCTGGCTCAGGCTGACCTGGAATTCACTCTGTAGTCTCAGGGTGGCCTCAAACTCATGGTCTCTGCCTCCCCGAGTGCTGGGATTAAAGGCATGTGTCACCAGGCCCAGCTGAACTGTTTTTTTCAATATTTATTTTATTTTATTTTTATTTATTTGAGAATGAGGCAGAGAGAGAAAGACACACAGAGAGAGAGAATGGGAGCACCAAGGGCCTCCAGCGGCTGGAAACAAACTCCAGACACATGAGCCACCTCTGGCGTCTGTGGGTCCTTTGGAATCAAACGTGGGTCCTTTGGCTTTGCAGGCAAGCATCTGAACTGCTAAGCCATCTCTCCAGCCCCTATATTCTGGGATTTCACCTAAGATGATTGGGGCTATGCACTTATGCTTAGCTACATAAAGAGAAGTCATGAAAGCATCATGAAAACTTCAAAATTTACCATTAAATCTTTAAAAGCTATGAAAAAAGTCGATGCAATATATTTCAACTTTGGTAAAAAAAAAAAAAAACTGTGATAATGTAAGAGTATGTGAATAGTCGGGTCACAGATGGTTTTAAAATGTTCCATGTTCTAATTTGTCTATCTTGTATATTGTTTCATTTAAATCGAGCAAAATGTTAAAGTTGTTAATGTGTGTGTATGTATGCGTATGTTTCTGTAATGCTCCAAGACAAACACATATACATGAGCATACTTAATTATGATTATTTTCAATTTTTCTAGTTTTTATTCATATATATATATATGAATATATATATATATATATATATATATATATATATATATATAGCCACTGCAAATGAACACCAGACATTTGTGTCACTTTTTGCATCCAGTTTATGTGGGTGGCTTGGGAATTGAACCCAAACTAGCAGGGTTTGCAAACAAGCAGCCTTAACTGCTGAGCCATCTTCCCAGCCCCGTTAGTTTTTGAAACTCTGTGGCTACCAATTTGCAACCACTATGTCTTCTTCCCCTGGGACCAAATATGACCCAGGCACCCATTTAATTTCAAATTATGCAAAATAATTACACTTTTAAAAAAATATTATTTATGTGTTTGAGGGGTGGGGAAGGAAGAAACAGACAATAAATATGGGGCTCACCAAGGGCCTCTTCCTGCAAAGACACTCCACATGCTTGTGCCACTTTGTGCATCTGCCTTGATGTGGGTACTGGGGAATCAAACCCAGGCAAGTGCTTCGACTACTGCTATCTCTCCGGCCCCATTAAATACACATTCTCAATGGAAGAGTCAAATGAGAATCCACCTGGTTTCATCTTATAAGCTAAAATAAGAAAAAACTTTTCATGACAGAGAATTGTACTTCCCCACTAAATTAAAGTTTACCATATCTCCATAATCTGTCTGGGTTTATTTAACAGTATTTACTAAACACCATCCATGTGCCAAGGACTGGCCTCTTAGAGAGTGACCCAGACAATGCATAGGTTAATGGCAGCAGGGAGAAGCACAGTGAAGGGAAGGAGGCTGTTTTCAGCAGAGTGGCTAAGGAGCAAATGCCTTTATGGTGAGCTCATCTAGGGAAGAGAGCTGAAGTGGCAGCCAGCCCTTTTGGCATCTGGGGGAACATTCCAGGCACCCTCTTGATAAATAAACGAAGGGGGAAATAGCCTTTTCTTTCCCCTTATAGATTGGGTCACTTAGAATTAAATATCTAATGTAGGTTTAATATAATGGCCAGATGAATAGCTTTCTATACAAAGTGAGAACCAGGAAAAAGAAAACGTTAAGGAGAAAAAAAAGTGGAGTGTGTGTGTTTGTGTGTGTGTGTTGTTGTTGTTGCATGTTGAACAACACCTGAAAACCATTAGGTCTTTGCCTTGTCGGTGTGCAAAAAAAAAAAAAATTGTGATTAGATGATACTAGGCCAAAATGGTTAAGAAATACAGGCTTTCCTAGACACCTTCTTTCTTAATAGGGTATTTAATATGTTATCTTTTCCTAGAAAGGGCATGAAGAAGCCATACATTTAGTTATTTCTAAAATTTTTAATCTCATTATTATGAAACAAATGTTCACTCATGGCACGTGAAAATGCCCAACAACCCAATCGGTAGGTTTTAATTCTGTGACCAACGATGCTTGCATGTACTGACAAACACTGTCTAAATAGCACCTATGTATCATGCAAGGACTAGGCCAGGGCAAACTGCAAAGGTTGCATATAGAAATAAAGTTATGATGACAAATGTGAAATGACAGAAAAACATAATTTCCTCTTATTATGAAATATGTAAGAATCAGATCTAACCACCATCACTAATATTTTGACTTCTCGACATAACACACGCTGATCCTACCATAAAGTAAACTGTCAGGCAGTTAAGGCCTCCAAGTTTGAAGTGAGTAAAGGTCACATTATCCCCATAAACAAGGCTTCCATTTCATAAAATACCCATCACTGGGACTCAGTAGAACACTCCTGCAACACAGGCTGCCTTGTTCCTCTGTTTTATGTTACAAGAAAACCTTCAAGAGCTGAGATAATCTGAATGGGATTTGCATGTCATTTGAATTCAATTTGCCTCTCTCAATTTACATGAGGAAATACACTGAGAGCCAGCATCACTTCCAGCAACATGTAAGAAGCTCTTTAGAATGCACACAAAGTGAAGTGTCTCTGGTACAGAGAAGCTGAAGACTTGAAGGAGCTGTCAAAATACCCCCTTCTTGCCAGGTGGGGTGGTGGTGGCACACACCTTTAATCCCAGCACCCAGGAGGCAGAGGTAGGAGGAGCGCCGTGAGTTCGAGGCCACCCTGAGAATACAGAGTGAATTCCAGGTCAGCCTGGGCTAGAGTGAGACTCCACCTCGAAAAACGAAAACAACAACAACAAAACTCCCTTCTTTACATGCCAGTTTCACGTCTATTCTATTTCTTGTTTTCAAAGGTGGAGACTGGTCTCCATACCAAAGAACTTTGCACTGGAGGCATCATCACCCATCTCAAAGATTAAAAACAGGAGCTATAAACAAAAACGTCCAAGTTCTTTCCGGACCTTCCCAGATTTCGTGGCTAATAAAATTACTTCTTTTCTTTTGAGCATCTGTGGGATTTTTAAGAAGAAAGACACTAAGAATAACGAAATCAAATTCTCACTCAAGTTTACAAAGAAGGTAGAATTCCTTCCAAATCCCCCCCCACCCCGATATATATTTCTATGACCAAAAATGTGTAAACAAGTCATTTGGTTTCTGAAAATGCCCAAGTCATATTAAGTTACACTGCCAAGAATGAATTATGGCTTTTAATAACAGAGGCTGGAATTCCTGGCTGTGGGACAGCTGTCTGCCTGTTGAAAGACAGGGGAAGAGTTATGCGTTAGGCTAAATCAACAAGTGCACACATATGCACATGCGAGTCAGGAAGGTGACTGGGTGTAGGAGACTAGGCTAAGGCCAAGCATAAATGGTAGAGTTTGTGTATGAATCTTAAGAGAAAAGTGAAGTGAGAAGCAAGGTTCTTAAGACACATGTTCCAGGGGTTGGAGAGATGGCTCAGTGCATAAAGCGATTTACTTCGCAAGCGCAAGGACCAGAGCTAAGCACCCCAGCATGCAAACAAATGCGGGCGGAGGGGAGGCAGCCTGCTTGTTATTCTGCAGGAGGAGACTGGGGGTCCTGCACACAAGTTGGCTGGCTACTCTAGCAGAATTGGTGAGCTCTGGATTCATGTGAGAGACCTTGTTTCAATCAATAAAGTGACCAGTGGGTTCCACAATGTTTCCGCAATGCAAGTCCAAGTAGAAGCTTCACAATGAAATATTTTCCATTTCTAGATAAATACTTTTGCCCATCTAAGCATTGTGTCTTTACTGAACCAAGTCTGCTCCCGGCAACTCCTCCTCACCAACCCTACTGGGACTCCATAAAGCTGGGGTCACGAACACATTGCACTAATGTTTGCGGGAGGAGCAGAAGTGAATGAGGCCAGCCACAAACCACACAAGGTGTTGGAAACATGGGCCAACTACAGGGCGCATTGCTCATGCATTCAGATAGCCATCTTCTGCCAGGCATGAATATTGGCCTGTATGGCAGAATTTTATAATCAATAAGCATCAGAAACTTGGATTTTACTAGCTATATCATGCCTTTTAAAATGTGTAAGGGAGCTGGGCATGGTGGTGCAACCTTGAATCCCAGCACTCGGGAGGCAGAGGTAGGAGGATCGCCGTGAGTTTGAGGCCACTCCTAAAACTACATAGTGAATTCCAGGTCAGCCTAGGCCAGAGTGAAACCCTACCTGGAAAAACCAAATAAAATAAAATAAAATACATAAGGAATATAATGTACGTATATGTAATAAACATATATATATATGTATATATGTATACATATGGGTTTTTTTTTCAAGGTAGGGTATCACCCTATCTCAGACTGACCTGGAACTCACTGTAGTACCAGGCTGCTCTCAAACTCACAGCAATCCTCCTACCTGTGCCTCCCCAGTGCTGGGACCACGCCTGGCAGGAATTTATTTATTTATTTATTTATTTATTTATTTTAACAATGCTTGGAGATTAATCCAAGCTGCACATTTTATTAGAGAAAACGGAGGCCAAGAACAGAAAGTGACAGACTCAAAGGCAAATGATGAACGGGTAGGTGTGGAGGCGGAACATAAGGTCCCAATAGAGAGGCTTTGCTTGAGTCAGCAAGGCATTTGCCCGCGGACTCGTTAACATGCTCCGAGACAGAAGTTGGCCTGAGAGCACTGCCCTGTACTCAGCCTAAGTGGTCACTGTGCATACTTACTTTTTTACAATGACCACTCAGATTGCGAGGGAACATGAAGCAGCAGCTATAAGCACACACTCCAAGAGCAAACTGCCTTGGCAAACTAGGTGCGTACAAATCCTCACTTTGGTGATGGTTGAATTTCAGCCAAGGTGAGCTGGACCACCCTGTCTCACACTACCAAGGCCACAAACAGAAAATGGGCGTGCCTGCCACGTCTCGGGGTCTCTCTAAAGCATACAAAGGTAAATGAGGCTGTGAAAGTCCTGGTGAGACAGGGAGCTGATGGGCCAGCATGCGGTTCCAGATTGTCGCTGCGTGTCGCTGAGGGTTAACGCTGCACACCAAGTTCCAGCGACTGATCGAGGGAGTGTTGCATAGGTGACTCACAAGTTTCACTCACACAGCAAGCACCTGAAGTAGGGAGGGGTAGCCCTCCTGTCCGCACTGAGTCAACTCGGGCCCTGAGAGCGGGACTACTCTGCTCAAAGACACACGGTGAGGAGGCAGTAGGGAAGGACACAAGCTAGAAGGCTGTGCCCCCAGTTAACCGCTCCCCTGAACTGCCTACAGGAAGTTCTGAGTGCTTTCCTCAGGGGATGCTGAAGAAAGGTTAACTAGACAGGCACTGGGCCAGTTTAAAGGACACATGGAGGGTCTCATTGTTTTTAGATGCATCTGCAGGTTCACTTCCAGAGGCTCTCAAGGGTGGGGGATGCATTCCTGGACAGATAATTGCTCAAGTTCACTAGATGCTAGTACACTAAAGATGTTGCCCTTCCTGTCTATTTATAGGGAGCAGCTAAATTCTGGTCCATTCTCCCACTGAGGTATTTTGTCTCCCTCCCATCCTCCCTCCCTCCTTTTTTTTTCTCTCTCTCTCTTCTCCCTGGACCAAAAAAAAAAAAGCAACACACGAGTTCAAAGTCTAGGAAGAAAAAGTGCTAGTGCTTGCTTGCAAAACCTAATGGCCCAGGGTCAATTCCCCAGGACCCACGAAAAGCCAGATGCACAAATTGGCACATGAATCTGAAACTGATTTGCAGAGGAAAGAGGCCTTGGTTCTCTCTCTTCTTCCCCCCGACCCCGCTTGCAAATAAATAAATATTTCTTTTATAAAAAAGCGAAAAAGAGGGAACGAAGAATATGTTAACAAATAGCTACAAGAACTATCAAGTTAGCAGTGGTGGCACATGCCTGTAATCACAACACTCTATAGACTGATGCTGTAGGCTCATGAGTTCCAGGGCTGTTTGAGCTACACAGTGAGATCATGTCTCAAAAACAAAAACAAACAAACAAAACCAATAACAACAAAAGGTAACTATCATTGCATCAGGGAGATTGCTCAGTGGTTAAAGAGGCTTGCTTGCAAAGCCTGACAGCTTGGGTCCAATTCCCCAGTATCCAGGTAAAGCCAGATACACAGAGTGACACAAGCATATGGAGTTCATTTACAGTGGCAAGAGGGCCCTGCTGCTCCCATTCTCTTTCCCACTCTCTCTGTCTTCAAATAAATATACATATTTTCAAGCCAGGAATGGTGGCACACGCCTTTAATTCCAGCACTTGGGAGGCAGAGGTAGGAGGATCGCCATGAGTTCAAGGCCACCCTGAGACTACATAGTGAATTCTAGGTCAGCCTGGGCCAGAGTGAGACTCTACCTTGAAAAACCACAAAACAAAGACAAACAAAACTATTTTTTAAGATAACTATCAGTTACCATAAAAGTGTAAATTTAAACCACAATGAAGATACTATGGGAAGCTGGGGAGATTACTCAGTGGAGAAAATGCTTGCTAAAACAAGCATGAGGACCTGAGGTAGAATCTTCATTACCCATGTAAAAATGCTAGGCATGGTAGGCCATACCTCTAATCCCAGTGTTGAGGACGACAATGAGACAGGAGGATCTCTTCAGCTTGCTGGCTAGCCAGAATAGATGATTCGGTGAGCTTCAAATTCAGTGTGAAAATAAAGTGGAGAGTGACTGAGGAAGAGCGTGAGGTGGCCTTCACAAACATACAAACACACAGATGCACACACATCCGCAGATGTATGTGTGCCCATACATATATGAACACACATATATACATAAATGCACACCACACACACACACACACACACATATGACAAAAAAGGACACTATTTCACACTCACCTTGATGGGCAAAGTAGAAAGGGTAGCTAATGGTGAGTGTTGATAATTTGGAGAAAGTCTCCTGGCAGCTGGTTAGAATGTGAAATGGGTTAATCACTGTGGGAAATAATATGGCCCTTTCTCAAAGGTTAAATCATGAGTAAATAAAAGTATTTTTTTAATTGGGGCTGGAAAGATGGCTTAGCTGATAAGGTGCTTACCTGCAAAGCCTAACAATCTGGGTTTGATTCCTTAGTACCCACGTAAAGCCAGGTGCACCAAGTGGTACATACATCTGGAGTTCACTTACAGTAGCTGGAAGCTCTAGTGTGCCTGTTGTCTCTGTCTCTCTCTCTCTTCTCTCTCTCTCTCTCTTTCTCTGCATGCAAATAAATAAATAATTTTTTTTAAAAAAAAGGTTAAATCATGGAGTTGACATTTGACCCAAAAATTCTCTTCCTTGGAAAATGTCCAGGGGAAATGTCCATACACACACACACACACACACACACACAAAATTGTACTAATTTTCTGAATACCCATTACAGCATTATTCACTGAACTTCCACAGAGGAAACGCCCTAAATGCCCATCAGTTAATGAGCAGGTAAACTGTGGTGATCTACACAATGGAATATTTGCTGGTAGTAAAAAGGAATGAAGTGACCAGAACATACTACAACTGGGATGACCCCTGAGGGCAACATGCTAAGTGACAGAAATCAGTCTCCAAAGTCTACATAGGGTATGATTCCATTCATATAAAATTTAAAAAAAAATAAGCGAGAAATATAGGGAGACAATGAAAAGTAGGAAAGTGGAGTCACATTGGCGGAGGGCTGGAGGTGGTTAATATAATGATGGATAATTATTAACAGGTACAAGTGGCTGTTTTTAATTAATGTGATGGTTGACTAATTCAATATGTGAAAAACCAGCAAGTTGTATACTTCAAATAATGAACTGCATGGCTTGTAAATCATATGTCAATAAATACAGCGAGAAGCAAACTCAATGAAGCAAAGCTTCCCTTCTAATCTAAGAGAATGTGAGTCTTTCTTTGTGGATGTGAAATCATAGTTGCAGAAGGGCAGAAACTCCAAATCTTTGACTAGGAAAAGGGGGGCAAAAAAGATCCAAAAGAAAGTACATATAAAAAAAAGAGAACAAGGGGCTGGAGAAATGGCTCAGAGTTTAAGGTGCTTATGCTTTCCTGCATAGCCTAAGGACCCGGATTCAGTTCCCAGTACTTACATAAAGCCAGATGTACAAGATGATGCAGATGCATACATTTGGAGTTCATCTGCAGCAGCTAGAGGCCCTGGCATGCCCATTCATATTCTCTTTCTCTCTCTCTCTCTCTCTCAAATAAAGAAATAAACAAAATAAAAAAGAACAAAATAGTTGCTACTTAGTTGCATTTTTATATATTGGTTATGTTAGGATTCTAGCACACTAAATTCATAGATATTGTATTAGCAGCTGGATAACTCGTCATCCAGACCTACTCCCCAAAAGCCATCAGTTGCAAAACTAGAAGATCTCAATGAGAGACGATACCACATCAGCTTGTTTTGATTGTTTCCTAAATGTCTTGGGGACTGGGTTAAAAAGATCACAACTGTAAGTGCTCCCTGGTAGGCAGCCTTCCAAATTTATGCAATAAGAATCCTTGAATAGCAGCTACACCGTACATAGCTTCCTGGGTGAAATGACAGGTCGGCCTCACATGTGATGGGGAGACGGAACGCCTTCGCGTTCTAGAAGCAACTCTAAGTCACTGGAAGGCTGATGCCCTCTTCACTGGGCTCCCACATCACATCTCACCTTGTGACAAGACCACCGGAAATTAAGGCGTTCTGGCATGGGGCAAAATGTCAAAATGGTAACATGTAATTTTGTGTCCCTGAGCAGACACAGCATCACCCCGGTTTTGGAGCCTGAGAACTATAGTAGATAATCTCCTTTGCACGTGTGCGGCTTCGCGCTAACCATGTCCTAAGCCACCCGTGTATATGGAAAATCAGCTTCCTGCTTTCTTTAAGAACACGCGAGCCATCAACTAATCCAATGTGTTGGCAGTTCTGACAACCCTTCTTAGACAGGGACAAATGACACCTATTATTTTGTGCTCACAGGAGCCGAGTTTAAGATTTCATGCTCATGCCCAGAGGACATTTAAAGGAGTCTGCAAATTCAGCTACCGATCTTCAAGTTTAAAGTACCAAAAATAAAAAATAAAAAATAAGCTGGGCATGGTGGCACACACCTTTAATCCCAGCACTTGGGAGGTAGGAGGGGGTAGGAGGATCGTCATGAGTTCAAGGCCACCCTGAGACTACATAGTGAATTCCAGATCACGCTGAGCTAGAGCAAGACCCTACCTCAAAAAACCAAAAATAAAATAAGATAAACTAAAATAAAAGAAAACAAAAACCTCCATTCCCACTCCCTGAACCTATATTTTCCATATTAAATGTTAAAGATACTTTACCCAACTTAAAGTACTCTTTCCTAGCGTAAACATCTTGAATGATCAAGTTTTTTAAAGCACTTTTATTTATCTGCAAGCAGAAAGAGAGAGAGCACGCGAAAGATAGAAGAGAGACAGACAGAGTGAATAGGTATACCAGGACCTCCAGCTGGTGCAAAGGGACTTCAGATGCATGTGCCACTTTGTGCATCTGGCTTTAACATGGGTACTCGGCAATCGAAGTCAAATCATTAGGCTTTGCAGACGAGTGCCTTAACTGCTGAGCCACCTCTCCAGCCCCTGGGTGATCAAGTTTAGGTAAGTGCTCCTATGACTCAAGGTCAGAACAATCTTCAACCCTATTCAACTAGTGAGTTCAAGGAGACAGAGCAGTACACACGAATGTGCTGTGTGGGACCTTTTCTGAGACGGCAAACAGCATCCCTTCAGTAATTAACACGGCGCATTTTTCAGATCTGTGGTGTGTCTTTTGTGTCTCTAACGTTTCCCCTCCCCACTGTTTGTGTGACTAATAAAGCTGGTGTTGACTACTAATGGCAATTGTATATTTCACTGACGGTCATATGAGCTTTTGGAAAAGAAACTTGTCCGCACAGAAAATACTTGGGCCAACTTAGCTATGCCCAGCATTCCATTTCAGTAGCCTGTTTATTAACATCTGGCTTGTATGACTCCGCTCAGAAAACGAATCCCCCACTTCATGCCCAGCCCCACCCCAAGACACCCCCCCCCCCGAGGAAAAAGCTCTACATTTGTAGCACCTGGCCACAACACAGTAATCCTGGAGTCGGTAAGTGGTTCCCCCCCCCAACACCACCCCGTGCTGATAAAAGTGAGTCATGTAGCCTTTGTGCTTTAGTTGTTAAGCACATTAATCACAAGTGTTATAAAGTTGAATTCTAAGGTGGGGGATAGAATTCCAGCCCTGGCACTTGCAAATCACTAAGAAAAGCTCATTCTTTCGGCTGTAACTAGCGTCTCATTGCCGCCAGGGAGAAAAACCTTCGGCATACTTGAACTCGTAGCCAGCTAAAGGACAACTGGAGAAGAAGTAATTATAACTTTATGATCACCACGCTCTGTTTGGCGTGAGGAGTGTCGTTATTATTTGGCATCGTGCCCGCCCATTAGTTTCTCGGAGCATGCTTCCCAGGACCCTGTACCTGTAATACTATTTATGACATGAGCCAACTCAGCGGGTGGGGGTGGGGACAACTTTTAACCCCCTAGAAAGACCGGGCAGGAGCAAATTCGTGGTGGTCAACGCCTCCTGTTACAGGATGTCTACCCGATGCACACACCCACCGGTGTGCAAAGCTGAACTTATCGGATCTTTTGATTCCAAACAGGTGAGGGACAGTCACAGATAAAGAACACCATGACCCAGGAAGCCCTGCCCTCCAAACCTAACCTTCTACAATGCTCCCTGGAGAAGCCAGCCCACCCCGGTGCATCATGACCTAAGGGGTCTCCCGTGCCAAGCTCTCCGATGCATTCTCCCAACAAGACTCGTGTCCTCTTCGTAATCCCTTCCCCTGTCCCCAAGTGACTCAGAGCGAAAACTTAATGGGTCCAGAGGACCCAGAGGCTATTTGCAAGCCGTGGAGCCTTTCTGGACGACGATTCCAGCGTCTCTGGCTCCCTTCCCCTTCCCATCCCCCACCCCCGCGCGCGCGCGTCCCACGGACACCCCGGGATGCCGAGGGGGGTGGTCACTCACCCGCGTGGGGCATGGTGATGGTCTCGTTGGTGTTGGAGCCCACGTTGAAGATGACCACGGCCGAGGCGTTCTGCAGGAAGGCATTCCGGATCTTATCCCTGTACGTGCAGTTGCCTTTGGGGATGAGGGCTATCCAGTTCTTGCCGTGGGCCGGGGCTGCGAACTTGGTGTTGGGGTCGCAGGCGAGGCGGTCGTGAGCCGAGTTGGCCATGACCACCTCCCCGCGCGCGTCCTGCTTGGGCGAGTGCTCCCCGTAGCGCCCGCACTCGCTCTTCTCCGTGTGCAGCTCCGAGCTGCTGCCCGGCGCCCCGGCCCCAACCCCGGCCCCGGGCTCCGAACCCGCCCCGGGCTCGGCGTAGGTGATGTTCACGAAAGCGGTGTACCATTCCTCCTTCTCGGCCACGGTGAAGTCCAAGCAGAGCAGATGCACGAAACAAAAGGAGAGCAGCCATGTTGAGAGAGCCAGACTGCGGCACGCTTGGATGAGAGACATTGCCATCTTTATCCTCCGGGGTCCCCTCCCCGCCCCCCGCGCCCTCCTTCCAGCGCCGTCCCTCCTTCTCCACCAGCCCGGGCCAAATCCCGGGCCCTGACCAACTACTGTCCTCCCCCGCTGGTGGCCGCTGCTTGCTGCTCACTGCCGGGGCCCGATGCGCAGCCGCCGCCGGCGACCGGATTCCGGGGCAGCGGGTGGCGCCGGTGCCCTGGTCTGCTTAGCCGACGCGCGCCCGCTGCATTGGACTTCTGGGGTGAAGCGGGAGGCGACGCGGAGGGGACACGGAGAAGACGCTCCGGACTGGCCGGGGAGTCCGGCTGCCCAGCGTCCTCCTGCTCTTTCGCCCGGCTTCTCCTTCTCTCATAGGGGTGGCCGGGCACCGAGGGGCGCGCGAGGTGGTGGCTGTGCGCCCCGGGGCTCTGGCGGAGGCGGGCGCCGGTGGCTCTGCTCTGAGTCCCGGGTGGTGCCGAGCGCAGGGACGAGAACGGGTCCCTCGGCTGCTGCGCGCTGCTTCCCCGGGGTAGAGAGAGAGGCGCTGCGCTCCGGGCCAGGCCGGCTGGCTGCGCCGGCTGCGCCGGGACGGTCACTTGTCGCGGAAAGGGGACGGATGGGATCGAGCGCGCAGAGAGGAGTAGGCGGTCAGTGTGTGTGTATGCGCGCGCGTGCGTGTGTGTGTTTGTGAGTGTGTGTGTGTGTGTGTGATGTGTGCATGCAAGGAGGAGCTTAGTGTGATGTCAAAGCTCCTGGATTTCATTTGCCACGCTCTCCTCCTCTCTCTTCCTGGGCGGCAGCGACCCCTGCCGGCTCTCCAATTCAACCTCAATTGGGCCACTTGGTCCACTTGGGGGCAAAAGGGGAAGCGAGCCTTTGACCTCAGACTGCACCAACGACTTTCTTAAAAAACAGAGACATGTGGGCTGGAGAGGGGTTCGCTTACTAAAAAACCTAATTGCCCAGGTTCCATTCCCCAGTACCCACTTAAAGCTAGATGCACAAAGTGGCGCTTGCTTTTGGAGTTTGTTTACAAGTGTCAAGAGGCCCTGGAGAGCCCATACTAGTAGCTCTTTTTGTTTCCTCTGTCTATCTCAAATAAATAAATAAATTAAATATTTTAAAAGAAAAACAAAAAGCAAGATGGGCGTGGTGGCGCATGACTTTAATCCCAGCACTCAGGAGGCAGACATAGGAAGATCACCAAGAGTTTGAGGCCACCCTGAGACTACATAGGGAAGTCCAGGTCAGCCTGGGCAAGAACAAAACCCTACCTCGAAAAACAAAACAAACAAACAAACAAACAAAAATCAACAACAACCCAAAACAAAACAAAACAAAACAAAAAACCAGAGACATGGATGAGTCTCTCCTAAACCACCTTCCCATTTGCTGAAAAATGTACAGCCGGTTCCCAAGTACTTGTCCCAAAGCCCAAGTGCAAGGTCTTTCCACCATCACTTCTCTAGGACAGTGGTAGAACTATATACTTCTTTTATTTTTTGAGATAGGCCCAATAGTCTGCCTTTGTTTGTTTGTTTTTTGGTTTTTCGAGGTAGGGTCTAGTCCAGGCTGATCTGGAATTCACTCTAGTCTCAGGATCGCCTGGAACTCACAGTGATCCTCCTACCTTTGCCTCCCAGGTGCTGGGATTAAAGGCATGCGCCACCATGCCCAGCTGACTGCCTTTTTTATTTAATGTGGCAGTGAAAGAGAGAGAGAGAGAGAAGGCATGCCAGGGTCTAATGCCACTGCTGCAATGAACTCCAGATGTGTGTGCCACTTGTGCGCATGTGCGACCTTGTAGCTTACGGTGGACCTGGAGAGAGGAACTTGAGTCCTTAGGCTTCACAGGCAAGGGCCTTAATGGCTAAGCCATCTCTCCAGCCCTAGAAGTATATACTTTTAAAACTCAGTTTGGAGTTGGGGAGATGGCTCAGCTGTAAAAGGTGCTAGTTTGCAAATCCTGCAGGCCTGGATTTGATTAGCCAGTAGCCAGGTAAAGCCAGATGTACAAAGTGATACATGTATCTGGAGTTTATTTGTAGCAGCGACAGGCCCCATTTTATACACACACACACACACACACACACACACAAACACAAACATAAGTAAATTAGAAAGCAAAACAAAACTGGTCCTGATAAGCTTTGCCACTATAGAGTTTTAGACTTAGCAGGTCAGACACGGGGTCCTAGATAACCCTGTGGGTGTAAGCGACCTTCTCAGTGTGTAGAAGGACATTCTTTTGAGTGGACTGGAAGTGAGGATGTGGTGTTTGTTTTCTAATAAAATGAGTCTTTTTAAATATTTTAAGACACTGGATGAGATGTTTCACCACCGTGTTTATTCTGGTTGTCATGACTGGTAACAGAAGACTCGGTGTCAACAGGCCAGGGAGGTTTATTTGGGTTACTGTTTGAAGTGTGTTTCCAATTGTGCATGGAGATGACAACTAGTCAGCAGAGAATAGTTTCCCAAGAGTCCTGTTTGGAAAAGTTTGACACAGCTTAATTCCTTACCAATTAAATGCCTTGGGTGGTTGTGATTCCTGCTCACTAATGGTTTCCACAGCTTGAGCTTCCAGAAATATAACATGTCTAAAAATACTATGGGGGGGGGGAGGGAGGAGGGATGAAGAGATTGCTTAGTGGTTAAGGTGCTTGCCTACAAGGCCTAAAGACCAGGGTTTGATTCCACAGTACCTATGTGAAGCCAGATGCACAAGATGGCACACGCATCTGGAGTTCGTTTGTGGTGGCTAGAGGCCCTGAAGCACCCATTCTCTCTGCCTACCCCTCTTTTTTCTATCTCTCTCTAAAGCAAATCCAGTGGGATGCTTCTCAGTCATTCACATTAGCTTTCCCACCATATACTCTTTTAGAAAACCAGGACCCAGTTCACTAAAAAGTCCACCTTTTGCCCGGGTCTTTAATATGTACAGCTCTCTGCTTAGGAATGTCCATCAGCACCACTTGTTATTGGGCAGAAGTACAAGCAGCCGGTGGTTGTTAGGGGATCACAGAGAAGCCCAGCTGTACCCTAATTAGAAGCAGACACAAGCACTGCTTAGAAGAAGCCGTCTCTGCGGTATTTGATGTGCTGGATTTGCCTGTGTTCTGAGCTTATTCGTTTTAGAAAATTGGGCTTCTAGGCCAATGGGACAGGGCTTTTTATAGTGCCTGATGCCCAAAGAGGCGCAAGTAGAGTCTGGCTGCTGATTCCTGGGCCACCAGGGATCGGAGGGAAGAGTCCATTGGCTACAAGTCCCTTGGTAGATTCTGTACAGATGCCTTTAGAAGCCATGGTGCTTCCCCAGGCTTCTCTACCTCGTTGCAGTTTTTTTTTTTTTTTTCCAGCCATAAGACTTGGCGAATGAATGTCATTAAGAATGTATGATCAGGCTGAAGAGATGGTTCGATGAAAGTGCTTGTTGTCCAAACATGAGTAGCCAGGCTAACGTCTCCAGAATCCACATAACATCGGACATGTGCAATCCCAGCCTTCCTGTGACAAGAGGGAAGATGGGACAGAGGAGAGTCCACTGGAAGCCAGCATGCCAGCTAGCCTAGCAAACACAGCCATGAGTCATGAACAGTGAGAGACCATGCCTCAAGGTAGTAGGCCAAAGCCACTTCTGGAAGTTTCCCTGTGACCACCACACCTGTGCTATACAGCATTGCCCCCTTCCACCCACAAGCGCACATGCATACACACACACACACACACACACAATAAAACAAATGTATGATCAACTCTTCCCTTTGTATTCTTTTGGAAAAGTTAGTGACTGAGGAGGTGACAGGGCCAAGGAAGCAGTTCATGACTGAGAGACTGCCAAAGTAGGGCCATTTGGTCAATACGTAAAATATTGAGTAAGTAGGAGTCAGGCTTCTTACTGTGGGAGACAAAATTTATAAATATGGACCGTTATAAAGAACCCTCAAGTATTTGATTGACTGGATTAAAATAAATGAAAGATCACTTTTAAAGAATAGCACATTGGGCTAGTGAGGCAGCTTAGTGATTAAGGCACTTGCCTGGGAAGTGTAAGAACCAAGGTTGGATTCCCCAGTACCCATGTAAGCCAGATGCACAAGGTGGTACATGAGTCTGGAGTTCGTTTTCAGGGGCTAGAGGCCCCAATGTGCCCATTCTCTCTCTCTCTCTATCTATCTGCCTTTCTCTCTCTCAAATAAATAACTAAAATATTTTTAAAAGAATTAAAAAGGAGATCACATATGCCCACCTATGTGTATGTGTGGATGGGTGTGCACATACATACTATATGTCTCATAACTCCCTCCATTCACAGGTTACAAGCAATGGATACATCCAGTGGCCAGAAGATCTCGTTTTCTAAATGCCATCCTTCCCATAAAGAACCAGTGCTGGTTCCAGAGCTGGCCCTGAGAAAGTACTCCTATAAGGAAGTACTCAAAGCACGATGGCAGTATGTCAGAAGTACCCACAAGCCTGTGTGAAGGCGTCCCCACCAGCCAGATCCAGGACCCCTGAGACATCAGACATCAACATGAAGATGGTAATTGGTGACACGCTAATGCTCGACAGGCGAACATATGCTAATGTAAATCAATGACAGAATCAACAAATGCATAGGAAGAAGGAACTGTGCTTCCAAATGGTGGGATCCATGGGGATGGACAGTCTTCACTTGGCAGTGTTGGTCCATTCAGACAAGAGTCCCAGATGCATGCATACTGAAGCTGGGGGGCAGGTACTTGGTGCTAAGCAGGATGGTAACCGGTGAAGACTCAAAGTATCTTCTGAAAAAAATGCTAATTGATTACAAGGTGGAAGCTGGTCAATCATTAAAGAAAGTCTTGGGAGACCCCAAGCTGTCCAGGTAGGCACCAGTTATGGAATGGACCACATCGTGGGCCTCCTGACGCAATGCACTGAAATGCATCGCTTCTGTCACATGCCTGCCAGCAGTATATGGCCTGAGCCTGCAAATGGGGAAACACTAGATGGGCTCAGAGTGAGAGGGGTCCCACAAAATGAAAAGGTCTGTGTTAATACTTTTAAGGAAATGAATGAGAACCAGCTGATCCAAGTTGAAGGAACTCTCACCCAACAGTCAGATGCAGTACACGTTTCTGGATTGCTCCAGGCAGAGTAAGGAAACAGAAATTCTTAGCAAACATCCAGCGAGCTCTGTGGACTGCTTGGTATGTTTAATCAGTGGTGATTTCCGGGTTTGTATGTTGACATTGTCGTTTCATAGAAGAATGCTCTTGGGAGGAGGATATGCATGCTGAAATATTTTGAACTGATAAGACATTCTGTCTGAAACCTGCTCTTAAATGGCATGGAAAAAAAATATTAGCTCTAAAATCTTTGTTTCCATTGGACACACTTTCAGGGAACCTGGAACTCAGTTCATGATGTGAGTGAACGCTAGCATGATTAAGCTTTGTGCTGATTATTCTCCTCCAGCTCACATATGCACTTTTTATAATATTTTATTTTTATTTATTTATCTGACACACAGAGAGAAAGAAGCAGAGAGAGAGAGAGAGAGAGAGGGAGGGAGAGAATGGGCATGCCAGAGCCTTCAGCCATTGCAAATGAACTCCAGATGCATGCACCACCTTGTGCATCTGGCTTACGTGGGTCCTAGGGAATTGAACCTGGGTTCTTTGGCTTCGCAGGCAAGCACCTTAACCACTAAGCCATCTCTCTAGCCCCAGATATGCATTTTTTGAGCGGAATCACTAGGACACATTTTCTGAAAGAGAAAAAAACCCTGACCATGCCCCCAAAACATATAATACCCTTGTAGAGAAAACATTGATCCTGTTTTTTTGTTTAATTTAAAAATACTTACTGAGCTTTTTCTATGCAATAGGCCATGTTGTAGATATCGAGTATACAACCAGGAATAAGACAAGGTTCTTGCTGTCATAGAATTTACATGATGGAGTTGGAGAAAGAATTTTGAAGTTTTATGTCAAATAGCAGCATGTGCTATGAAGAAAATGCAGCAGTGTACAGGAGGGTGCCTTATTTTACACAACGTGCTAATTTATGTCAGGGTCAACTGCTCTGGTGAGATGATGATTTTTAAGTGGAATTGTCAAAGATGTAAGAGCTTCACGTGATATTTGGGTGACCAGCTGTATCAGGAAGAAGGAACAATAAGTACAATGGTGTTGAGGCAAAGTTGCACTTAGTGTGTTGAAGACTGATAAAGGAACCATCAAGGATGACGAGGAATTAGAGAAATAACCAATGAGGGAGATGAGATCAGAGAGATGTCAAGGAAAATGTGTGGGGCCCTGAAGTCAAGGGTGAGAGATCTTTAGATTTTAGCTTATCTGACATGACAATTCCTCAAAGACTTTGGGGCAGAAGAATATACAATTATGTGACATGTTTTATAAGGTTTATTCTGACTTTATTCAAAAGCACAGAAAACAATCAAACTACAGCAGTAATTTGGGAAATGTAGAATGACTTGTGCCAGGAAGATGTCAATGAACACACCTAGAAGTGACTGGCTCATTGGTGTGTTTTATTTTTTTTAATTTTTACTTTTTAATTATTTTATTTATTTTTGGAGAGAGAGACACAGAGAGAGACAGACAGAGAGGGAGAGGGAGACAGAGATGGGCGCGCCAGCAGTCTCTCAGCTGCTACGAATGAAATCCAGATGTGTGCGCCCCCTTGTGGGCAAGTGGGGCATTGTGGCCTTGCGTCTCTGCATCTGGCTGAATGTGGGACCTGGAGATTGGAACCGGGTTCATTGGTGCGTTTTGAAGGTGGAACAAACCCTATTCGTCCATGCGTTTGATATGGGATAAGAAAGAAAAGGAGGAGTCAAGAAGCAGTTAGAGGGCTGGGCAGATAGTCAGTCGAGTGCTTACCTCGCAAGCACGAGTACCTGAGTTTAATCACCACTACGCACACCGATGCCAGCGGTGTCGGCGCGTAACTGTAATTCGATGCTGAGAAGGTGGGAACAGGTGGCTTCTTGGAATGACTGACCAGTCAGTTTAATCTAATTGATAAGCATTGACCAATGAGTACCTGACTCAAAAAGAGGTTGCTGGTATATCTGAATGAAGATAATGCTTGAGATTCTCTTCTGGCTTCTGTGTACAAATGCACAAATACAAACATTCCTATTCACAGGCACATCTCCCTCATTACCCCCCCCCCCACATACACAAAGAAGCAATTGGAGTTATTTTCTTTTTTTTTTTTTGTTTTTGGTTTTTCGAGGTAGGGTCTCACTCTAGCCCAGGCTGACCTGGAATTAACTATGTAGTCTCAGGGTGGCCTTGAACTTGAACTCACGGCAATCGTCCTACCTCTGCCTCCCGAGGGCTGGGATTAAAGGCATGCGCCACCACGCCTGGCTTGGAGTTATATAGTAAGCCAGCTTTGTCATTTGATAAGATTGCAAGAGTTGCTGCTTGTGGTATGAATTGAGAGGTTTGGATATATTCAGTTCAAGGTGCCTAGGGGTATCCAAGAGGACAATTTGATATGATTTGCTCCGGCATCAAGTCTCAGGAGGAAGATTATTAGATCAGAGCACATGAGGAATTTTGATTATCAATGCACTAAAAGGGTGGCCAAATTGCATTTCCAAAAGTCGGCCTCACCAGGTACCAAAGCAAAGTGGGCTCCCTAAAATGGTTCTTAAACAGAGCAGTACTTCTTGTAATAACTTAAGTGATGAGTCCTTCCCACTAGCAGAGTAGTACTGGCCAGACAGAAATACTGGATTGGGGGCTGGAGAGGTGGCTTAGCAGTTAAGCACTTGCCTGTGAAACCTAAGGACCCCAGTTCAAAGCTTGATTCCCCAGTGCCCACATAAGCCAGATGCACATGGTGGTGCATGTGTCTGGAGTTGATTTGCAGTGGCTAGAGGCCCTGGCACACCCATTCTCTCTTTCTCTCTCCTTTTCTCCATCTCTAATAAATAAATACAAATTTTTAAAAAGAGCCCAGCGTGGTGGCACAAATCTTTAATCCCAGCACTCAGGAGGCAGAGGTAGGAGTATCGCCATGAGTTTGAGGACACCCTGAAACTATATAGTGAATTCCAGGTCAGCCTGAGCTAGAGTGAGACCCTACCTCAGAAAAACAAAAAACAAAACAAAAATAAATACAAAAAAAAGACCTGACGGCTGTACTTAAAAAAAAAAAAAAAAAAAAAAAAAAAAGAAAGAAAGAAATAGTAGATTGGGGGCTGGAGAGATGAGGTGGCTCAGTGGTTAAAGGCACATGCTTGCAAAGCCTGACATCCTAGGTTTGTTTCCCCAGTAACCATGTAACACCAGATGCATAGAGTGACACATGCATCTGGAGTTCATTTGCACTGCCAGGGGGCCCTATCTGCTTGAAAATTATGTAAAAAAAATTTTTTTTAAATAGTAGGCCTAGTAGTGAGTTTCCACGTTGCTTGGATGAACTTCCAAACAGACACGGTTTAGGGGAGGAAGTGATTTAGTCAATTTACATACCCAGGGGAAGTTACATTTATGGCAGAAGAAGCTGGCTCCCTTTCACAGATCCAAGCAGAGAGAAACCACCAAATAGCCAGCAAACACCAAACACCCCCAGAACTCAGACTTCTTGGAATATCTTTGGGCTGGAATTTAGATCAACTTCCAAACATAGCTTTGGACTGGACCCCAGGATCTACCTCCAGACACACCTCGTCCAGCCAGACAGTTGGAGTTACAAGCTTTAATAAAACACCTGACTCTATGGGGGACATACATTCACACCACCACAGTAGAGCCAGGCGTGGTGGCGCACACCTTTAATCCCAGCACTCAGGAGGCAGAGGTAGGAGGATCACGGAGAGTCCGAGGCCACCCTGAGACTACATAGTGAATTCCAGGTCAGCCTGAGCTAGAGTGAGACCCTTCCTCAGAAAACCAAAAAACAAACAAACAAATTACCACACTAGGCGTCTACAGGGTTTTTGGTCTTAGGAAGTTGATCTTTTTTTGGGGAAAGGTAAGAGCAAATTTTACTTAAGTCTGAGTCAAAAGCAAAGAGCAGCCAAGGCAAAGAGTGTCAGTGCCCCAGTTTTTTTGAATGCCAGCCAATTGGACTTCCTGTAGAAGCTTTCAACCTTGACATTGCTTTTTATGCCTTGCCATTAATGTACCCAATATGCTCAAAGGGAAACTGAACTTAAACTGTAAAAGAAGTGGGGCTGGAGAGATGGCTCAGCTGTTAAGTGTACTTCTTGCACACGTATGAGAGTGTGAGGGGACTTGAAACTGCCATGCATGACTGTAACCCCAGTCCCACAAAGGGGAGCAGACACCAGGGAGTTGCCCAAACTTGTGAGAAACAGCAAGCTCTGATATCTGTAAGAGACTGGCTCAAATAAGTTCAGGAAGAAGTGTTGGTACACCCAACATTCTGCTCTGACCACCCCAGGCAAATGAATGGGACACATTCATGGGTATACATCACACACCATACCACACACACATACAGGCACCACAAGCATGTCACATACCACAAACATGCCACATAAATGCACACACACAAGGAAAAAAAGTGAATTATAACATTTGGAAATACAATTTTTTCTTATGCATACATATATATTTTAGTAGTCTAAAAGATGTTTTCTATGTAGAAATTTCAACACACAAATTTGTTTCATATTTTTTCACTTTATGTTGATTAATTAATTGCATTGGAATTGAGTTCTTCAGCATGTGCCCTTTCATTATAATGAGCTTCTAACCCTGTGACAAATATATGGTCAATATGACTCTGGGGCATAAAAGTCCACCAAACATCACAGGGTATTCATACACCTTAAGTTGGCATGATGCTTTATTAAGTTTTAATTTTTTATTAGTTATGGACATACTTAGTATATAAACAGCATATGTTGGTACCATCCTTTCCCTCATTCCTGCCCTTTTCCCAAAGGATCCCTCCTCTTTGGGGAGATTGTGGGACTTGCATCAGTTATGGGGAAGAGGCAATGTCTCTGTGCATAATGTCCCAAGTTATGGCTCTAACAATCTTTCCACCCCCTCTTCCACAAAATTCCCTGAGCCATGTTGGGTTTGTTTTAAGTCTATTTCAGTGATGGGCTCTTAGGAGCCTCTGTATCTTTGGATCTCTGGTTTGGTAGGAGTTGAGTGTCCTCTGTGTCTATCTCCTTCCCCCTTGTGCTGATATCAGGTTCACCAAGAAAGCAACGCTCTTGCTCATTTTCCCAGTTCCTCTGTGGTTTCAGCTGGGGCCCTGGTGAAGTGAGCTGGGTCCTTTTTCTCCTCAGGTCCTGCTCTCATCCCGGGAGCTGAAGCATGGTTAGGTGGACGCCATCTTGACTAGAAGTCCAAGTTTTAATTTTTATTTCAAAAATATTTTATTTATTTACTTGCAAGGAGATACACACAGAGGAAGAGAGGGAGAGAAAGAGAAAGGGAGTATGGACGCACCAGGGTCTTTAGCCATTGCAAACACCCTCCAGATGCTTGTGCTGCGCTGTGCGTCTGGCTTACATGAGTACTGGGGAATTGAACCCAGGTCATTTGGCTTTGCAGGCAAGTGCCTTAACCATTGAGCCATCTCCCCAGCCCTGCGTGATGGTTTTGAAGTTGACTTGCTATGGAGAAACACACTGATACCTATTTCATGCATCTTGACTTATAGATATTTCCTTTGCTCAGTCTTCCATGTGTGCATGAAGGTGAAGTTCAGTTCTAAACTGGGCGAGTGAAGACTTTGGCATCAGACAAACCAGGATTTGATAGATCCTTGGTGCAATTAGCCTGTGGAGATAGCTCAGTGGGTAGAGTGCTTGCTAAGCAAGCGTGAAGGCCTGACCTTGTCCCTAGTGCCTAAGTAAAAGTCCAGTGAGGTGGCACATACCTGTCATCCAAGTGCTAGGGAAACAAAGAGAAGAGAGGCTCCCCAGGGCTCAGCTGCTCTTATCAATTACGTGAACTCTTGGTTCAGTGAAAGGACTTCACACACACACACACACACACACACACACACCCCAATATGGGGAGAGACTGAAGATGACACTCAATACCAACCCCTTGTCTCTTTACACATGTGCACACACGTGCAGACACAGTCATGCATCCATTCTCCCCTCCCCCACATTCATATGCCACATGTACGCCCCCCCATAGACTCAAGTGTTTTATTAAAGTTTGTAACTTTGACCTCCGGCTGCCTGGTTGGAAGAGCTGTTACTGGGGCTGATCCTGGTGTCCAGTCTTAAGGTCTGGTTTCCAGCCCAAAGGTGTAAGAGAACAATCTGGAGCCCTGGCAGGGTTCCCTATTGATTGCTGTCCATTTGGGCTTGTTGCATACTTGTGGTGCTGGCTGCTCCAGGGTGTCTTTCTGTTTGGATTTATGAATGGGAGCCAGCTTGCTCCACCAGTTGATGAAACTTCCCCTGAGTTTGTAAGCTTGAAATAAATCCCTCCCTCCCCCAAACTGTGTCTGGTTTGGATGTTCATCCCACCATCGTGGAACTGACTACAACACATGGCCGAAAGAAAATAGAAAAATCTCAGCTCTCTCATGTGGGCAATTTTAACTGTGACAAACCACAAATTTCTCTTTAAAACTGGAGGGTTTCCACTTTCCATCCAGATTTGAAAAATTCTAAAGGACAATGTCTGTTGGGCACATTAAGAGTGAGCGAGTTTTCAAAGAAGGGTTTAGGAAACGTGGAAGGGAGGAGAATCTAAAAATTTAACATCCGAAAGTTTATAATCATTTACTTTTCATATATAAAATTTTCAACTGTAATGGGATCGTGACCCAATAAAGCTACATAAATTTAAGATGTTATTGTTAAAAGTGTATTTGATATACCTACCGGGCTGACTGACCTTCACAGTTCACTAATGCTATAAAGTAAGGATGGCTCATCCTTGTGACTGCGACTGACTGCAAGCTGCAGCTCACTGTATCTCAGAGAGTCCCATACTGCACATATTTAGCCTGGAAAGGGTCAAGATTCACACTTGAAAGCACATTAATGACTCAGTGCTTTTGTACCATCATAAACTCGAGTGAAATAATCAAAGCATCCTAAATCAGACCATCTGTGTGTGGTTGCCTCTTCTGCATTAGGCCCTGTGCTGGATGCTCAGAGGAATATGATAAGATCCTTCCCTGTCAGGGACTAAGAATCTAATTTGAAAGACATAAAATCACTGGAGCAAATTACAAATGTAGGGTTTTTTTTTTAATTCTAAAAATATACATTTAAGAATAACTCAGTGAGAACAATTCTTGCTATGTAGACACAAAAAACACGTTTTGAAACCAGATTGATTCTGCTTCACATTTAGTACCAATAACTACACAAGAACTTAACTTATTTATAGAGCTTGGCCAGACAGGATTCGCTACTCGCTTCTGTGGCAGTGTCTGAACAATAGGAGGCATAAATAAAGTGTGTTGAATAATACATAGTAATGAAGAGCTGTATTAAAAAAAAAAAACATTTTGCGCTGGAGAGATAGCTTAGTGGTTAAGGTGCTTGCCTGTGATGCCTAAGGACCCATGTTCAACTCTCCAGATCCTGCATAAGCCAGATGCACAAGGTGACACAAGTACACAAGGTCGCACATGCAATCAAGATGGTGCTCACATCTGGAGTTTGATTGCAGTGGCTGGAGGCAATGGCATGCTAATTTTCTCTCTCTCTCATAAAAAAATACAAGAAAATACATAGTAATGAAGAACTGCATTTAAAAAAAATCCATTTTGGCCTGGAGAGATGGCTTAGCTGTTAAGGTGCTTGCCTGCAAATCCAAACTTGATTCCCCAGGTCCCATGTAAGCCAGATGCACAAGGTGGCACATGCATCTGGCATTTGTTTGCAGTGGCTGAAGGCCGTGGTATGCCCATTCTCTCTCTCTCTCAAATAAATAAGTAAAGAATATTTACTAATTAAGACTAGCTTGGGTTTTAAAAAATGTTTCATTTATTTGCAGAGAGAGAGAAATAGAAGTAGAGGAATAGAGAGAGAGAGAGAGTATGGGTATACCAGAGCCTGTTGCCAGTGTAAGTAATCTCCAGACACATGCACCACTTTGTGCATCTGGCTTTACATGGGGACTTGGGAATTGAACCGGGCCTGGCAGGCTTTGCAAGCAAGTGCCTTTAACCACTGAGCAATCTCCCTAGCTCCATGAGTTGCATTTTTGGAGTAATGCATATATACTTGTAGTCAATTTATTCATCTATGTATCCAGATGGTCTACTTACAATGGTGTTGTGACTCAATTGACCTACAATAAGGTGAAAATATACAGTCAAAAAGGTATTTGATATACTTTGCGACGTGGATTTCACAGTCTCTAGGCAAGCACTGTCTGCTCTAAGCGTTTGCCTACTGCGTCCTCACTCAGGAGGCTGCCATATAGGCACATATCATCCCTCTCATGAGAAAACATGAACTCAGAGAGTGGTGTAACTTGCCTGAGGTCATGCATCTCCTACAAAGAGTGGGGATGCTGCTCCCTGAAGTCCGGCTCCAGGCTGTTATCTCAAGGACGATACCATGACACTGGTATTCACTTCATCTGATGTTTACCATCTTGTCCATGAACTTGACTCTGACTGGTAACTTCACTTTCCCTCTGGCTAATTCCTTTGTTCAGGTGGAGTTCAGGCTGTCACTCTTTCTACCCTTTTGCTTCACTGTCTACTTTCCCTCTTCTGAGGGTGGCCTGCATTGCTCCTTTGAGACCATGTACGACTATAGAGACAAACCTGTAAGGAGCCTCAGAGGCCAGCAAGCCCTTGAACTTCTGGCGCCAGCACAGCACATACAAATGGAAGGTTTCTGGAAAGTTCTTTCGGAGAATGTGCATGAAACTAATGGTGTGCATTTACTACTCTTTGTTGTTTCAGTAACTTCTCAAATTTCAGTAGATTGGGATGCTAAAAATAACCTTTTTTTTTCTTCCTTATTCCTTGCTTTGAATTACCCAATGACTTCTTTTTATTTCAGTCTTTTGGATACACTTCCGACATTAATTCGGAATGCCTTGCTCTTATCATTCACCAGAACTCTGCCAAACAACTTTCTGTCACAAAAATATTTCCAGAGGCTAGATATGGAAAGTTCGCTTCAGAAAACACATTTGGAACTTGAGCCAAAACCAACAGAAAATTCTTCACCACGATACATCTGTTTCCTCTTTTCTTCTTTAAAAAAAAAAAGTTTTTTTCACATAGTTGTTCAATTTTTTTTTTTTTTTTTGGTCTAAGTCATCACTTTACATTGGGCACATTAAAAAAAAGAAACTGCTCTCATCTTCTTTTTAAGATCATCTTGTCCTCTTGTACCAGAAAGCTGGGTTGGGGGAGGGGGCATATAAGCAGAAGCCAAGACAGTCAGAGTATTTGCACACTGGCTGAAAGACACAACTATCTTCATTCACACTGTCTTTGTCAGAACCCCCAGAGAGGGGATCGAGGCTCTCTCCCTGCTCTTTCTATGTGACTGTTTACAAGGATGCTTCTGTAAGTCATTTCCCGTTTACCAAGACTTCTGATCCCACAGCGTTGATCAACAGGCATAGGGTACAACTGAGGGAGATGCCCACCCTGCCCCCAGCCCCTGCAAAGCACAAGTGGCATTAACCCCACCTCTGTCCCTAATTTTCTGTTTAGGTCAAGACTGTAGCATAACTAATCACTCATTTTGGCATACTTTGCCTTTGCTACAGATTTCTAAAATCCCCTGAGCTGTAATCACACAGAGAGGGTCACGAGATGGCAGCCTTACTGTACTTCTTTCGACTAATTCTGTCACTACACAGTAAGGTCACTAAGAAGGAAGTTGGGGGGAGGGGATAACATGTATGTATTTATTTATGCTTCCCATAATCCTTTGCTGCCTCTCATAGAAGTTACCTAGACTCATTTTTTACCATATATATACGGTGTTTTTTTTTTGCCCTAGAGCAGTTCTCTTTTGGTTCATTTTTTTTTTTTTTTTTTTAAAGCTTGAGGACAATTTGATTAGAGTGTGAGAGAAAAACAACAGGACGAACAAGCAAGCTGTACCCCTCAGCAGCTCCTGGGAGAAAAGAGATGGAGTGTAGGAACACATAAAATGGTGCTGTTAAAAAACTTATTTCTGATTCTGACTTGTTTCCCAGTTTCAGCTATGGGTTCCTTTCCACTGAGCTGATCTGTTAGCTGATCCAGGGCTACCCCCACAATGCATGATCCACAATCCCCATGGGGATCACTGGCATCCCCAAGGAAGAGGGTCCCTTTGGAGTGTGTGGACAAGGGTGAGGGTAATGATGGTACCAACATGTGCTGTTCACACACTGAGTATGTCCATAACTAATAAAGAAAAAAATTAATTAAAAAATTTAAAAACTGTTTAAATTTTTCATTTATTTATCTGAGAGAGGGGGTAGATACACACACACACACACACACACATGCACGCACACACACATACACACATACACACACACGCACGCACACAGAATAGGTAAGCCAGGGCCACCAGCTAATGCCAAAGAACTCCAGATGCTTGTACCACCTTGGGCACATGGCTTTACATGGGTACTAAGGAATCAAACCTGGGTACTAAGGCTTTACAGGCAAGTGCTTTAACCATTAAGCCATCTCTCCAGCCAACAATTGTGCTCTTTGAGTTAGGGTCAAAGAAAGCAGGAAGGCTCAGTCATGGAGATCCCTGTGCAGCTACACAGGGTGTGTGTGTGGGTGGGGTGTCCAGTGGCAGGGCAAGCATTCTTAGGGTTTTTACCAGGATCGAAAGAGATTTTTTTAAAAAGGAGAGAAAAAGGGGCTGGAGAGATGGCTTAGCGGTTAAGGCGCCTGCCTCCTAAGGTCCCACGTTTAGCCAGATGCAATGCCGCACTTGCCCACAAGGGGGCGCACACATCTGGATTTTGTTCACAGCAGCTGAGAGACTGCTGGCACACCCATTCTCTATCTGTCTCCCTCTCTCTCTGTCTGTCTCTCTGTGTGTCTCTCTCTAAAAATAAAAAAATAAAAAATTTTTAAAAAGGAGAGAAAAAGAAAAGTTGTACTTTTGAGTTAGAACTCAGAAAATTGGGCAGGCTTAGTGATGAAAGGAGAGGATTCACAAACACATTGAAGCGAGGACTTCTAGAGGGAAGTGGCATTATCTTGTTTATCTTCAGTATTAGACATTAAACCCAGGGATTTGCCCATGCTGTGCAAGTCTCTACCACTGAGCTATATGCCCAGCTCTAGCATTTATTGTGGAAGAGGTGGGGGAAAGAATGTAAGAGCCAAAGGAAGGGTAGGGCTGCTTGTCATACAATCTTCCAGACAAAAATTGGTCTTGATATTTATGACGTGGCCAGGCCTGACACTATGTACACAAGACTTACAGAATAGAAGAGAAACCCGGCCGTGGTGGCACGCGCCTTTAATCCCAGCACTAGGGACACAGAGGTAGGAGGATTGCTGTGAGTTTGAGGCTAGCCTGGGACTATAGAGTGAGTTCAGGGTCAGCCTGGGCTAGAGTGAGACTGTACCTCATAAAAAAGAAATGAACCTCCATAATAGGAGGAAAAGATGTCAATATCAAAATAGAAGAGTGACTAATTGACAGAGGAAAGGATCTGATGAAGGGTGGTTTTGTGAGGGGAAGGGTGGGAATGGGGAGGGAATTATCATGGCTTATTGTCTATAATTACAGAAGCTGTCATTAAAAAAATTAAAAAAGCTAGGGGTGGTGGCGCATGCCTTTAATCCCAGCACTCGGGAGGCAGAGGTAGGAGGATTGCTGTGAGTTGAAGGCCACCCTGAGACTACATAGTGAATTCTAGGTCAGCCTGGGCTAGAGAGAGACCCTACCTCGGAAAACCAATAATAATAATAATAATAATGATAATAATAATAAAAGTTTTTAAAATGGGGCTGTTAGAATTCATGGTGCTTCTGACCCTCCCCAATGCCTACATCCTGTGTACTGAATCATTCTGTTAATCAGATGACACACAAATCTATCTGGGTTCTTGTTACGGTTGCAGGAATTGTGGCCTTGGGGTAAGTGAAGCTCAGGCCAGCTCCCTTCATCTGTTATCGTGGGTTAGGCCTGACTGGCTGAGCTGTGCTCGAGAAGGTGTTTGGAGTTTCTGGTTGAAGAAAGCAGTCAAACAGCCCCATTGGCACAAGAACAGGACACTTTTCTCTAGAAGAGCTTTCCCTCTTGACTAGTTATGTCAAGGCTGAAACTGTGAGAAAGAGGACCCCAGTATGGCTGGACAGATCATCCAGTTCCCTTCATTTATTATGACTGTTTTTACATTATCAAAGAAGCCACTATTTCAGTAAGTCAATTTTACTTCAAATTTAAGAAAGGCTTAAAGTTGGCACCTCCAGGAAATCTTACTGTGTTTATCTAGAAGGAACAATTTTCAACTCTTTATGCATTGTCGTCTCTTTCCTCTGACAAAAATGTACATTCTTTAATTTTCTTTATTTTATGTCTTTATGACATCACATCAAATTTTGCTTAGAAAACAAAGTCTTTATACTCTTTGTTTTCCCAGCACTTAGTGTGAAAATCAATCTACTTTCCTTCTAAATTATTTTTCCCTAAATCTTAAATATTTATTTATTTTGAGAAAGCACCAGGGCCTCTTTCCTCTGCAAACAATATCAGATGTATGGGCTACTTTCTTCATCTGGCTTTACATGGGATCTGAGGAATCAAACCCAGGCCATTAGGCTTTGTAAGCAGGCTGAACTATCTCCTTGCCTCGAAAGTTTATTTTTGAGACAGGGTCTGATATAGCCTAGGCTGAACTCACCACAGAGCTGATGAGGTCTTGAACTCCCGATCCTCCTGACTCTACTTCCTCAAATACTGGGATTATTGTAAATTGGCCATTGTTCTCAGTTTGTGTGGGGTGCTAGAATCAAACTTTGTGTATACTAGCCAAGCACTTTACCAACAGAGATACATCCTTGTTCCTCCTTATTTTTTTTTTTAAAGGGGAAAGTCCCTTCCGCTCTCTCAATGCCAACTATTTGATTTTTAACTCCACCTTATTTCCTCCTTCCATCCTCTCCCGCACCACTAAGTTTCCTTTGTGGTGGAGCTTCCATCAACACACGAACATGACCTACTAATGCCAAAATAGTTTACTGTTCTTGTAGCCTCCCCACTACTTCTCCATTTTCACAGTAGAACTTTGCAAAAGATTTGGGCATGGAAATTGCCGTATTATGGCATCGGCTGTGCTGTGGTTTAAACATATTACCCAACAGTTCATGGGACAGAAACAGCCCCAAAAATATATTACTGATATTTGGACTTGGGGCCTTTGGGAAGTAGTTAGGATTCGATGAAGTAATGGACTGGGGTCCCCACAAATGCATTAGTGCTTTTATAATGAGACGAAGAGAGCTCAAGCTAGCGTGCTTGTTCTGTCTTCCTGTTGGATGCTGTGTACCTTGCTATGATCAAACAAAAGTGCCCTCACCAGGAGGCTGGGGAGATGGCACAGTGGTTATAGGAGCTTGTTCGCAAAGCCTACAGGCCCGAGGTTCAATTCCCTAGTCATCCATGAAAAGCATCTATTTTTAGCAGCAAGAGCCCCTGGTGTCTGCATGAAGACACACACACACACACACACACACACACACACACACAGACAGTAAATAAACAATTTAAAGAATAACATTTTTAAAAAAGTTCTCATCTGATGCCAAGCATATGCAGGCCCCATGCTCTTACACTTCCAAGCTACAGAACAGTGAACCAAATAAACTTCTTTTTTTTCTTTTGCAAGGTAGCCCAGGTGGATCTGGAATTCACTATGTAGGCTCAGGCTGGCCTCAAATTCACAGTGATCCTCCTACCTCGGTCTCCTGAGTGCTGGAATTAAAGGTGTGAGTCACCATGCCCAGCTAAACTTCCAATTAAAAATTTATTTATTTATTTATTTATTTATTTATTTATTTATTTATTTATTTATTTGAGAGAGGCAGATATATATCTATATATAGAGAGAAATATACCTATATCTATCTCTCTATGTATGTATGTATGTATGTATGTATGTATGTATGTATGTATCTATCTATCTATCTATCTATCTATCTATCTATCTATCTATCTGGGGAGAGAACGGGTGCAGCACAGCCTCTGACCACTGCAAAAGAACTCCATATGCATGTACCACCTTGTGCATATGGCTCTGTGTGGGTACTAGGGAATTGAACCTGGGTCTTTTGGTCTGGGAGGCAAATGCCTTAAAGGCTAAGTCATCTCTGCAGTCCCAATTTTCAATGTAATAAATAAATAATAATAAATGTTCCCATCTCAGGTATGTTATTATATCAATGGAATCCAGACTAAAACAAGCCCAGACTACTCGCTGAAATTACTCTAGTCACCAGCAGTCAGCACTTTATCTACACCAGTGGGACTATTTCTTTCCTCACCTTATGTCGCCTGTCACCAACACCGGATAAGCCTTCTGCTTTTCTGTGTTCATACACTTTTGAGTCCCCAGTCTAACATGTAAAGAAATGCTGGCGTTCTTGGGGCTATACACCTAAGGGCTGCTGTGTCTGCCTTCCTTTCATTTATATTTTATTTAATGATCTATCCCAATTTTAGATATCTCATCTTAAGTTGATAACACAGGAATTGATTCTCTCTGAGCCTCAGATTCCATTACTTTGTTGCTTTGTTTGCATGTTTATATTGATGATTTATGGATATAGTGAAATTAATATGCCAAGCACTGCGGTTTCTCCTCCTCCCGAGCCTCATCATATAATAAATGGCACAGTTGCCACTTAGGGTCTCAAGCTAGGAGTCCTTCATGTTTCCCCTTCCCTCACAGGTTCCTGCCCCACCCTAAATAGCTAATCCCTCACCAGGTCTTTCAGTTCAACCTTTCTGAAAAATCTCACCACCCTCTCTACTGTCCTATTAGCTTCTCGGTCCAAACCGCTCATCATAGTGAATACAGCAGTCATCTAAGTGGACCAAAGACTCTCTTCCATGAATCTCCACACCATAATTAAAATATAAAAATAATTAACTGTGGGGCTGGAGAGATGGTTTAGTGGTTAAGATGTTTGCCTGCAAAACCAAAGGATCCTGGTTCGATTCTCCAGGACCCACGTAAGCCAGATGCACAAGATGTGGGGCATGCATCTGGAATTTGTTTGCAGTGGCTGGAGGCCCTGGTGCGCCCATTCTCTCCCTCTCTCTGCCTCTTTTTCTATCTCAAATAAATAAATAAAATATATTTTAAAAATAATTAAATGTAAATCCCCAATCTCATTGAACAAGTCCATGTAAGGCCTTCATTTTCTGTTACCTTATAACATTTGTGCTCCTAAAAGTATCAATGGGGCTGGAGAGATGGCTCAGCAGTTAAGGTGCTTGCCTCTAGAGCTTAAGGATCTGGGGTCAAATCCCTATTACTACCCACGTAAGCCACGTGCACAGGTGCATGCATCTGGAGTTGTTGGAGGTCCTAGCATACCCATTCTTTCTCTCTCTCTGTCTGCAAATGATTAAGTATTTTTAAAAAGCATGCATATATATCAATGTCAAATCAAGCGTTTCCTCCACAAAGTCTAATCCTGAGGTCTTGACTGAAATAGAGCTCTCGCCATTGAAGACAGTTGCTTCATAGCTGTTACAGAAGCACACTTAGTACTGGCTTCTACCAAAAGCAAACATGATAGAAGGTAGGCTGCTGAAAATTAAAAACAGGGAATCAAATCAGTTAAGAGGAATAGAAAGGAAATGTGACCAGTATAAGAATGTACTAATCACTATTCTTGAGTGCTGAATGTGTTCAGAATTTCCCAATTGGGTAGAAAAGGAAACAAATTGGATTAAGTAGGGTTTTCTTGTCTGTATGTTTTATTAATAAATTACCACCTTTAGATATATATCACTTTCCTTATACGTGATTCCAATAGTTATAACATTCACTGTGCTTATTACTATAGTTAGTGTATACAGTGTATTGTACTTTTGTAAAAAGTGTAGTCATGGTCAAATGGGCATTTTATTTTGGTTTTTCAAGACAGGGTCTTACTCTAGCCCAGGCTGATCTGGAATTCACTATGTAGTCTCAGGCTGGCCTTGAACTTACAGTAATCCTCCTACATCTGCCTTCAAAGTGCTAGAATCAAAGGCATGTGCCACCATGCCTGGTTGTAAATAGCAATTTCTACAATGACATTTTATAAAATTCAAAGAAGAGCATTTTCAAACAAGTGCAATAGTGGCACACAGCAGTTGGGTAACCAACTGCTCTTGATTTGGTTAACAGATCCACTCAGTGGAATGGAACTCATAGCTGGAACTGGGAAACAAGTCAAAACCATGTCCAAAAAATGAGCCCATTCTCCAATATCCAGCTCCCACCAATTGTGGGCTATAAGAGGCCATATGAATATAAAATTCTCTCTGAAATAACAATGGTCATCTCATCTATCTGGTGCTGACTTCTCTCTCCATTGGAGATTTAGCTTCTCTTTTTCAGATGGATGCCAAACCTGAAAGGAGGATCAGCCTATTGCACCTCACCAGGGCCCCAGATGACACCATGGAGTAATGCGGGGAAATGGGCAAGAGTACAGCGTTCTTGGTGAACCTGACACCAGAACAAGGCTGAAGGAGATAAACACAGAGAACATCCAACTCCTACTAAGCCAGATATCCAGTCACAGAGGCTCCCAAGACCTCATCACTGAAGTAAAACTAAAATGAACCCAACGTGGCTTGGGGAAATTCACGGAAGAGAGGGCAGAAAGAGTGTTAGAGACACGAGTTGGGTCATTATAACTGTTGGCTACCCCCATGATGCACAACCCACATTCCACAATGAGGAGAGTCCCTTCAGAGAGGGGAGGACAGGGAGGAGGCTACCAGAGTCACCAACATGAATGTAAAATTAAAAGAAATAAATTAATTAAAAAACAAAAACAAACAAGCAAAAAACAAACAAACAAAAATGCCACCAAAGCTGGAAGCCTGGGTCTGAAATCCCAGTTATGCTGGAGGCTGAGTCAGGAGGATGGCAAGTTCAAGGCCTACCTGGGCTGCAGTTGAGTTTAAGGCCAGACTGAGCAACTTATCGAGACTGTTTAAAAAAAAATGAATGAATGAGCCGGGTGTGCTGGCGCACGCCTTTAATCCTAGCACTTGGGAGGCAGAGGTAGGAGGATTGCCGTGAGTTCAAGGCCACCCTAAGACTACATAGTTAATTCCAGGTCAGCCTAGGCCAGAGTGAGATCTTACCTCAAAAAACCGAATCAATCAATCAATCAGTCAATCAATCAATCAATCAATCAATCAAACACAGGGACATATGTCAGTGATACAATGCTTACCTACCAAGTGCAAGGCAGTACTGTAAAGGTTTAAAATGTAGCAAAAGTGTCATTTCTGAAGCGCATGTAAAATGGATCAAAATTCACTTATACATAATACATAAGATAGTGAGCTCTTCAAAGCAAGACTCAATACATATTAGCTGCTACTACTTCAATTTACTGCCCCTTCTGTTATGCCTACCTCCCAGACATTGTATGAGGGCCTTTAATATGTAATAGAAATGTATAAATATGTACACATATATATGAGTATGCAAATTTGGGTGTACCTTCCTCTCCTCTCTAATATTAGAATGATCATGAAGAGTTTTAAAAAATATAAACTCGGGCTGCACTTGCATGCAAAGCCAATGGACTCAGGTTCAAGTCCCCAGGACCCATGTATGCCAAATGCACAAGAGGGTGCGCTCATCTGGAGTTTGTTTGCAGTGGCTGGAGGCCCTGGCGCACCCATTCTCTCTCTCTCTGTTTCCCTGCCTATTTCTCTCTCTCAAATAAATAAAAAAATAAAATTTAAAAAATATATAAATGCAGTGCTGAGAGATAACACTTGTCTGCAAAACCTGGTTCGATTCCCCAAAACCCAAGTAAGCCAAGTGTGCATGGTGGCGCATGTGTCAGGCATTTGTTTTCAGTGACTAGATGCCCTGGCATGCCAATTCTCTCTCTCTCTCTCTCATAAATAAATAACAATAAAATATTAAAAATATATAAAATCATAAATGTATAACTGGGGTCATGGAAGGGGATGAAGGAGAGGAAGTGGTGGGAGGAGGTTCATGTAAATTTAAGATAATATTAATGAGCCATATGGAAGCCTACTTCTTTATTAGCTAATAAAACATATGTTAAAAACAGAGAGAGTTTAGATAGAAGTATCCCGTGGAGGTGCATGATGTGTTTAGAAGCCATAGATTGTGATCAGAAAATTTTTAGTGCCAAAAGTGGGATACCTTTCAACAAGTTGTTGGCCAAGGAAGCCCCTGATGCCCTCCCACCCCACACATTACAGACTACTGTCAAGGCTCTTGGTTGTCCACCAAGAGCTAGATGTTAAGACCCTATTGCTGAAGATTCCCCATGCTTGGCCTGCAGAACACTGAGAAATCAGCTGATCTGAAAGCTTCCTCCCTATTGACTAGCTGTGAGGATGCTAGAAAGGCCTATGCAGCCTGTTGAAAGAGAAGTCACAAAGAATCTTAATCAGCACTGGGCCCTGCAAGTTTAAGTGCTGGGCAGCCAGACCAAATGCACCAGCTGATAGAATGGTGCCATGTCTGTAGTGGGGGAGGGGTGGCGATTGTTCTCTGATTGGACTTAAGGCCTGTTCCACAGGAGGGAAATCCTGCCTGGTACTGAAAACCTAATCAAAATCCTATAACTAGGGAGGTCATAAGCCCTTGGGGAGAAACCACTAATGTTGTCTGGTTAAATGCGAATATATGGCCACCAAACTGCTTTCTAAACATTTATGTATATGCCTATACATTGTTTCCACTCTCACTTTTGCTTAGAGAATCTTCTCTTTTCAGATGCCAGTGAACACTGGGATGACTCAAAATTCACCAAAGTGCTGAGAAGTGACAGTGGAGTGTCCAGCACTACATGAGACATCTCCATCTCACACTCCAAAGCTCAGAAACCACTGCAGAAGAGGTGGCAAAAAGAATGTAAGAGTTGGGGAATGGAGAGATTGCTTAGTGGTTAAGGCACTTGCCTGTGAAGCCAAAAGACCCAAGTTCAATTCCCCAGGACCCACATAAGCCAGATGCACAAGGTGGCACATGTGTCTGGAGTATATTTGCAGCAGCTGAAGGCCCTAGCACACCCATTCTCTCTCTCTCAAAATAAGATTTTTTTTTAATGTTAAAAAAATAATGTAAGAGTCAAAGCAAGAGAGGAAGTACTTAAAATTCTGTCTTTCAGAGATATAAAGTGGCCCTAAAATAAATAAATAAATAAATAAATAAATAAATAAATAAATAAAATAAATATTCTTGGCCGTAGATCACTAGATACATGCTAGAATTATCTGGGATGGTTTCTTTTGTTAGGTTCTGTTATTTTTTATTGTATAACTGCAAAAATTTGTACTCAGGTAGCCAGGGAACTGGGAATAATATTCTTACACATAACTGAGGAGCTTCTAATGTGTGATCAGGATGGTAACTATTTAAATATTTGCAAGCAAGCACCTTTAATCAATGAGCCAGACCCTTATTTACATATCTGGTAAAAAAAGACAAATGAATATTCTTTTTAAAAATAATTTATTATTTTTTAAAAATTTATTTATTTGACAGAGAAAGAAGGAGACACACACACACAGAGAATGGGTGTGCCAGGGCCTCCAGCCACTGCAAACGCACTCCAGACGCATGTGCCCCCTTGTGCATCTGGCCAACGTGGGTCCTGGGGAATGGAACCTGGGTCCTTTGGTTTGCAGGCAAACACCTTAACTGCTAAGCCATCCCTCCAGCCCAACAAATGAATATTCTTAAAAATATTAATGGATAAAGACAATAATAACTCAACTGTACTCTAACCCATTCTCATAACTGGCTAAATAAGAACTTTGCTGCAAATCGATGTTATACATATTTTCTAATGGAAAATAAAACTGTAGAAAATACATGAAATTACAAAATTAAGATGAGAAAAAAGTAAGCATTGGTCCATGATATAAACAAATACAAATTCCTTTTTCACTTAAATAAGATTAAAACTAAAGCATAAGCAAGTTGTAGAATTTTCCTCATTACATACACAGCTGGAAATAAGTACAAGGCCATGACAAAGATAAATTCTTTAAAATGAAACTGGGCAGAATATGAGACTCAAAGAATCCTCTCTAGTTGACAGTGACAGGAGTGTGTGTGTGTGTTTGCACATTTCTATGTGTATAGTAATATGAATAATGAATTTGAGCATTTGTCATAGAAAAAAAATCTTCTGTCATTTAGATCCCATGTCAATGCTTGCTTTTATTTAGCATGGCTATAGTAAGTTGAATAACATTAGAATTGAGTATTACAGAAAGAAAAACACACACCTGGCTTTGGGAAAAGAGAAATTGGATCGCTTGCATAGCTCTTCTGCTCACTGAGGCTAGAAGTCTCTCGTAGGTCAGGCCTACTTGGATGACTATCTTATGGAAAATCCAACGCTCAGGTTCTACTGGGGTTCAGGTTCCCAACTTTTATATCTCGGGGAGGTTTCCAGGAGTCAAGTTATGGCCCAGGGTATCTTGGTGTCAGGGTGGTTATAGTATTGAACACGGTTGCTTCAGCTGTGCTTGGGGTTCACACACGCTCAGTGACCAGCTAGGTTCTGCTCCTGCTCACTGGGCTAGCCAGCTTCTCATTGGTGGCTTTAACTGGTATATCGGAGGGGAGGATTTAACTGTGCTGGTTGAATCATTATAGGACAGAGTAGTGGAAGATGCAATCTAGAAAGGGAACAACTTCTTCTTGTTTCTTGGAGATGGACACATGCTTAATACATCAGAAACAGGCCTTATTAATTACACTATTTTTAAAAATTCACATTACATTATGATAGAGCTTTGACCCTATTTTTCTGGGTAAGAAAAGTTGCTGCAGGAAAAATATTCCTGGTATAAATGGAAATCTTCTTTCACTTTTCTATCCTACTCCTCCAAAGGAATATTTACACAAGAGTTACTGTTTATATGACTTGATAAGCATTCCTTATACTATGCAAAAATGCTAATTGCATTCTTTGAGAAGGTCAGCATATGATTATGACCACATAATATCAGTGAATTATTCTTAAAACATATAGCAGGTCATCTTCTTATGTAAGAAATGGGGCTGTCTCATGGAAACACTTGGAAATTCAGTTATCAACATGGCTTACAGAAAAATCTTCCTTAGAGTATAATTTATAAAAGTCACAATTTGTCATGGAATTACTCTTTTTTTATGCAAAGATTCCATCCAGAATTAACCAAGTTTTAAATTATTCCCACTTAAGCTCACCAATGGCCCTGTTGGCTCTCCTCTGGCGAGCCCTGCATCTCAACTGTGTTAAAAAATGGACTATATAGTTGACTGGAGGGTTCAAGAGTCAGCTGACACCACCTTCTGTCTATTCCAAAGAGAAGAAAACGTTGAGAAATAAACAAGATTCAGACAAATGGAGGCGACATTTTACTGATATTACCTTATTACTGATAAAAGTTCTTTGGGGAGATAGCTCTGTGGTTAAAGGTGCTTGCAAAGCCTTCCTTCATGGATTGATTCCACAGGACCCACATCAAGCCAGACACAAAGTGGCACATGGGCCTGAAGTTCAGTGACAACAGCAAGAGGCCCTGACGTGCCCATACTCTCCTCTTTCTCTCGCTCTCTCTTTCTTTCTCAAATATAAATAAAATATTTTTAATACACTCCTTGGAAAATATGTATACTTCTTATAAGTATTACAGCTTCATCACAAATAGTCTCTGAAATTTCAGTCACTTAAAATTTTATTTCATGTTTTTGTGGATTCCAAAATTAAGATTCCTTTGTGTCAGGTAGACTTCAGCATGGCCATTTGATGATGTTTCCATAATGTGACTCCTTTATCCTCTCTGGCTCCAGAGTGTTTTATTGAAGTCTCTACATATCTCCAGTAGATTGGGGAACAGAGGTTGTGAACAGTTATAGGAAGATTTGTATGGGCCAATTCTGGAAGTTACATACATAAATTTATCTCCCATTCTATGTCTTAGAGCCCAGTCACAAGACCTAACTGAATGTAAAGGAAGCTGGGAATCTTAGTCTAGCCCTATGCACCTGAAGATCAGAACCTAGATTTTGGTGAAAATAGCCATTTTGACTAAAGTAACTGGATGCCATCAGATTTCCTCCCTGACATAGGCAAGATAATCTCTGAAGAGCAGCGGGTCATTCCTCATGGGTGTGTGCTGTCTCATTGAGCTGGCAGGAGAAGGTCAGAGTATACTTAGGTAGATTCTGAAAAATAAAGAAATAGGTGGATTGAACATAATGAATTATCTTTTTTTTGAAAGATTTTATTTTTATTTATTTATTTATTAGAGATAGAGAGAAGAGGGGAGAGAGAGAGAGGGAGGGAGGGAAAGAGAGGGAGAGAGAGAGAGAGGAGGGAGGGAAAGAGAGGGAGAGAGAGAGAGAGAGAGAGAGAGAGAGAGAGAGAGAGAGAATGGGCACGCCAGGGCCTTTAGCCACTGCAAACAAACTCCAGACACATGTGCCACCATGTGTCTCTGGTTTACATGGGACTTGGAGAATCAAACCTGGGTCCTTAGGCTTCACAGGCAAAAGGCCTTAACCTCTAAGCCATCTCTCCAGCCCATGAATTATCTTATCCGATCTCATTCACTGAGGAAGGAAGAAGACAGTCCGGGAGGGCTGTTCAAGGAAATTCATATACTTAGAAGCATGAGTACAAGACAAGTGTCCTACCCCAAACCCAGTAACTGACTAATTTGCCTTTGAACCAACAATATTTAGTTTCTCTTCAAAACCACCTTCTCATGCCTCTCCTTAATTTTGGGATATATTGGAATAAAAGATTACAGCACTAATAACATAATCTTTGAAACAACTTGAGATGCTTTAATTGAATTTTTAAAGTAGTACTTCTTTTATTTATTTTTAGATAGAGTCCAGTGGACCTGTCAGAGTCAGGTTGACATTGCTGGGATGAACCTCCAAACCAGACACAGTTATGGAGGAAGGGAATTGATTTGAAGCTTATAGATCCAGGGCAAGTTCCATAACGGCAGAAGAAACTGGCCCACTTTCACAGGTCCAAGCAGAGAGAGCAAAGCAACCACCCCCAACACAAGCAAACGAGCATATCCAGGAACCCCAGGGAAAGCTCAAGCACATTGCATGTCTTTTACTGGGATTCAGATCTGTCCCCACACCTTAGGATTGGACCCTAGGATCCACCCACAGTGACACCAAGTTACAAGCTGGAATAAAACTACTGAATCTATTAGGGGACATCCATTCAAACTACCACAGTTGGGGTCTAATGTAGCCCAGAATGGTTTTGAACTCACTACGAGGACAAGGCCGGCCTTGAAGTCCTGATACCCCTGCCTCCATCTCTTGTGGTGATTTTACAGGTGTATGCCACTGTACCTGGATTAACATACTATTTCAATATCTTTGCCTTATATATTTACACATACATTCACATATGTAATATGAAATTCTTTGTGCGATGAAGCAATATAAAGAATAACTGGTTATTCATAGACTGAATATGAGCAAATTAGTTCCAGATGATGAATGGTCTGTCACTCAGGACCTAGAACATGAAACAATCAAGCTTTTCTGGTTCCAGGTCAGCCTATGCTGCCCAGTGAGTCTCTCTCTCTCTCTTTCTCACACACACACACCTGTATGACTCTTTAGGAATTTTATTCTCCACTTAACATCCTTACATTCCCCACTATGGTTGTTATTGTGACATTACCTTTGACATCTTCACTCTAAATCTTATTTATTTTTATTTATTTATTTATTAGAAACAGCGAGAGAAAGAGGCACCAGTGCCTCTAGCCACTGCAAACAAACTCCAGGTGCATGCCCCAACTTGTGCATCTGGCTTACGTGGCTCCTGGGGAATCGAGCCTCAAACCGGGGTCCTTAGGCATCATAGGCAAGCACGTAACCACTAAGCCACCTCTCCAGCCCGACATCCTCACTCTAAACACTAGTGTCTCCTTGCTGTTCCTTGGAGGAGATACATTCGTTTTCCCTTCTTGGGTTCTGCACTAGCTGTTTCTGATGAACACAGTTCTCTGATCACTGTGAAAACAGGCACTCTCCCTCTTTTATTTTGTTTACTTTTTATTTATTTATTTGAGAGTGACAGAGAAAGAGGCAGAGAGAGAGAGAGAGAGAGAGAGAGATTGAAAACGAACTCCAAATGCATGCGCTACCTTGTGCATTTGGCTTATGTAGGTCCTGGGGAACCGAGCCTCGAACCTGGGTCCTTAGGTTTCACAGGCAAGCACTTAACCGCTAAACCATCTCTCCAGGCCCCCACTCTCCCTCTTTGATTGCATACTTCTTTTCTTATTCTTTTCTGCCATCTGACTACTGTTCATCTCCTCTTCCTCCCTCTTGCATCTTCCCTTCCTCCTTCCTGCCTCCCTCCTCCCTCCTCCCTCCCTTTATCCCTCTAGTAAAACGTGAATGCTGAAAGGACACAGATTTTTCACCTACATTGTGTGTGTGAGTATGTACAAAGTTGTGGGTGTGTGGGTGCATGTGGGTGTGTGCAAATGTACAATACACATGTGTACCCAAGCTTGTGAATGACAATCTCAGGTGTTATTCCTTAGACACTTTCCACCTTTTCTTTAAAAAATATTTATTTGAGCCTGGTGTGGTGGTGCACACATTTAATCCCAGCATTCGGGAGGCAGAGATAGGAGGATCACTGAGAGTTCAAGGCCACCCTGAGACTATATAGTGAATTCCAGGTCAGCCTGGGCTAGAGTGAGACCCTACCTCCAAAAACAAAAACAAACACAAATAAAATATTTATTTATTTGCGAGAAAGATGGAGTGAATATGGGCATGTCAGAGCCTCCTGCCACTGTAAATAAACTCCAGACACATCGCATCTGGCTTTACTTGGGAACTGGGGAATAAAACTAAGGCTATTAGGCTGAAACAGGAATTTTGGGGTTCCTTGCCAATACACCAATAAGCCAATGCAGCAACAAATTTAAGGTACCCTAAATTCTTGTCTTATGAATTCAAAGAGAGTAAGGTTTAGAGATGTAGTGAGTCCCAGACGAAAAAATCAAGTTCAAGACCACCCAAATAAGGATTTTTAAAAGAAGAGTCTTTCTTAGCTGGCTGGTGACCGTCCCTCCCAGTAAGTCGTTGAGGGGACAGCAGCTCTTAATTTACCAGTGAGTTTATAAAGAAAACAAACAAACAAACAAACAAAAGAACCAAAAAACATTCTTTTACAATGGTATAGAAGTCCCCAGCACCCCTCCCCCATAATACTATTTTGCAATGCAAGCAAGTGTGGTTATAAAAAGCAGAATTTTTCAGTTAGTACAGGGTGGGGAACAAATACCAGATATCTTAATGGACCCAACATCCTCATTCTTGTATATATGGCTCTGGGTTGAACTTTAACCTAGGTGAGGCCTTCTTTTATTATTATGAAAATGGCCGGTGTCTTAAGATGGTTTTCCTTAGGTTAAGCTATCTGGGTGTTTCAGAGAGACTTTATTAAATTAAGAGAAGGAAAGAGAAGAAAGTGCAGAGAGCTCCTGCCATGTGGAGGGCAGGAGCGGGTAAGAAAGCCCTTAAAGAGGAGTAAGGGGGAAGCTTACCAGAACCTGGAAGCTCAAGAGCCAGCCAAGAGAGCGTGTGCCCTGGTACACATCTATTTACAAACTTTTTGTGGTGGGCTTCATCTTCAGGCTCAGGTGAACCTGAGAGACAGCTGATTGGTCTGGGCTAGAGACTGGCACAGGAAGATGCCAGCCATGACGCCAAGGGCTGGGCACTGAACTTGACCAACCACATTATCAGGATTAGATTTAAATTCTAGGAAAGGGGACCTCCCACCCAGGAAGCCTCAGGTTGTTTGTGGACCAACAAATCTAGGTTAAGAGGTAAGAAGTCAGATCATCCTTTGATCTCTAGCAAAGTGGAGATTGCAATGGCAAGATTTACCATTCTTGTGGGGCAACCACACGCCTTTAATCCTAGCACTAGGGAGGCAGAGGTAGGAGGGATTGCCATGAGTTCGAGGCCACCCTGAGACTAGACTCTACCTTGGAAAAGAAAAGAAAAGAAAAGAAAAGAAGAGAAGAGAAGAGAAGAGAAGAGAAGAGAAAAGAAAAGAGGCATTGTTGCCTTTATTTTACTAGCACCTTTAATCACTGAGCCATCTCTCCAGTCTGCCATCCACCTCTTTTTGAAATAGGCTTCTCAATGGCCTAGAACTCACGAAATAGGCTATGGCTGGCTATTGAGTCCCAAGAATCCACCTATCTCTGCCTCCCCAGCACTTGGATTACAAAACCCCATGCCTAGGTCGTGTGTGTGTGTGTGTGTGTGTGTGTGTGTGTGTGTGTTGTAAATTGAACTCAGGTCCTCATGCTTAAAAGGCAAGCACTTTACTCACCAAGTTATCTCCCCAACCCTTAACCTCCATTCTTTACTGCTGTAATACTCGCATCTGGATGAGCTCATACATCTGGAAGGTAGCACATGCTTAATCAACCAATTCTAGATTCAATAAAGCAAACATATTAAATTCATTTCTGATATTATTTGATTTATAGTTAGACTTGGTATTTATAATTGCATAATAATTGTAAGAATAAACCCATGGATGAATATATTATTGCCTAATATATTTAAATAATAGTATTATAAAAAGTAATTGAAATCAGTAGTGGGAGCTATAAAAATTTTTTTTTATATAGAAATGGACTTGCAGCTGGGAGTAGTGGCACATGATTTTAATCCCAGCACTCCGGTGGCAGAGCTAGGAGGACTGCTGTGAGTTCAAGGCCACCCTGAGACTACATAGTAAATTCTAGGTCATCCTGAGCTACAGAGAAACCCTACCTTAAAAAAAAATGGACTTGGGGCTGGAGAGATGGCTTAGCAGTTAAGGCGCCTGCCTTCTAAGCCTAAGAATGCTGGTTCCAATCTCCAGGTCCCACGTTTAGCCAGATGCAATGTTGCACTTGACCACAAGGGGGCGCACGTGTCTGGATTTTGTTCACAGTGGCTGAGAGACTGCTGGCGCCCATCTCTATCTGTCTTCCTCTCCCTCTCTTTCTGTCTCTCTCTGTGTCTCTCTCCAAAAATAAATTTAAAAAAATTTTTTAAAAATGGACTTGCATAATTATCACAGGTTATTATTTGAAACACTATTGTAGCTTGGTTGACCATAATTAAGAGGAATCAGAAAATTGCAAGAATACTGAAATTAAGAAGAGACTTAAATATTATCTAATTTAGTATTTTACTTTAGGGACTGGTACAATTTTGAAACAATTATGAAAATTTTAATATTTTTATCCTGTGAATCCTTATTTGCTAGTTTTTTTTAATTGTGTGGGCAAAGAAACACTGTTCCTAATATAACATTTCTATTTACAAAAACCATGAAATTCCTAAGGAAGGCAAATGTGGTCCCATGATAAAATAAAATTTTTCACAGACAAATTCTTTCATATGCAAGCATCAAACTTTATTCAGATGGAAAAGCTTCTAGAATTGATTTAACAGGTAACTGTTGTTGGAAAATACTTAATTCTTGGAAAAATTCATGATGTGAATCAGTCTCCTCCTTCTCTTTTTAAAAACTTATTTTATTTATTTATTTGAGAGACAAAGATAAGAGGGAATGTGCATGCCAGGGCCTCTAGCCACTGCAAACAAACTTCAGATGCATGCATCACTTTGTACATCTGGCTTTACATGAGTACTGGGGAATTGAACCTGGGTCCTTACCCTTTGCAAGCAAGCACCTTAACTACTGAGAAATCACTCTAGCTTTCTCCTCCTTCCTTACTCCTCCTCCACCTTCTTTTCCTTCTTAAGACTTTCATTGTTGTAAACAAGAAAATGCAGACTTTAGTAATAGTGATAAATACTGTCATTTATTCATTTTTTAAAAAAATACTTTATTTATTAAAGAGAAAGAGAAAAAGCTGGGTGTGGTGGCACACACCTTTAATCCCAGCACTTGGGAGGCAGAGGTAGAAGGATCGCCATGAGTTCGAGGCCACCCTGAGACTACGTAGTGAATTCCAGGTCAGCCTGAGCTAGAGTGAGACCCTACCTCAAAAGACAAAAAAAAAAAAAAAAAAAAAAAAAAACCAAACAAACAAACAAAAAAACAAGAGGGGAGAGACAGAGAGCATGAGAGAGAGAAAAAGAGAGAGAGAGAATGGGCATGCCAGGGCCTCTAGCCAGCAAGCCAGCAAGCCGGCTCCAGACACATGCACCACCTTGTGCATTTGGCTTATGTGGGTACTGACACATGCACCACCTTGTGCATTTGGGCCAACACCTATCTACTCTCTCCAGTCCTATTCAATTGTTTGAAATATTTTTGTTTTTACCTGGGATTCCTGATGTGTGTGCCTTTGCATGTCAACACCTTATCTGCTTGTCCATCCACTCCAATCCTGTTCTTGTTTTGTTGACTCCACAGCCTCCCAAGAACTTGCTCCTAGATTCCCTAGGTGTATTGAGATCCCATTGCATTTTTGGAGAATTGAACTCAGGCTAGCAGACTTGCAAGCAAATACCTTTAACTACTGAACCATCTCCCAGCCCCATTATTTCAATTATTTTATTTTATTTTTTTTTTTTTTTTAGTTTTTCTGAGGTAGGGTCTCAATCTAGCCCAGACTGACCTGGAACTCACTCGGGAATCTCAAGGTGGCCTCAAATTTACAACAATCTTCCTATTCTGCATCCTGAGTACTGAGCTTGAAAGCATGCACCACCATTCCTGGCTCCATTAATTCAATATTAATGACAACTTTTATGCAGTCTCCTAACCTCCTCAAATAATTTGATAAATTCCACTGGGAATTATTAGACATGTATGAGGGTTTAAAAAACTATATAACATTATAGGGAATTGCACTATAACACAGATTTGTTAATGGATGGGACACTGCTATATTGACATTCACTAACTCCGTTTTATTGTTTTTTGGGTGGATTTATTATTCATTTTTTGGGATTTTGTCCAATGAGTCTCCTTTGGTGCACTAGTCTCCTTTTCAAAACTATTACATTTGGAGATGAATATTTAGTAACTAGTGTTGGTAGGAAATATTCTCCCTTCTTAAAAAAATGGACATAGGATACCTGAATATTACTTTGGCATACAACATGACTTTCTAGCAAATAAAATGCCATTCATTTGGGTATTTATTTTATTTGGGGAAGTGGGTAAAGGCAGTGTCTCCCTCTAGTCCAGGCTGACCTTGAACTCACTCTGTAGCCCCAGGCTAGCCTTGAATTTATGGTGATCTGATCCTCTTACCTCCTGTGTGCTGGGATTAAAGGTTTGTGCCACCCCGCCCAGATCACTTATTTGTTTTTATTAGCTGTTTTTATTATTCATTTGCATAGAATATATGACTTTATTTGGAGGATTATTGCCTTTGATGTCAGATGTCACCGTAATGGATAATGACTCTTACATTATGAGGTTATTTAATGAGCTCTTCCAGAACTTCTATTTATTTTGTCACCACTTTTAGAACTCCATCTTATTTCATCCTGTCCCAGAAGCTGTTTGACACGTACCTACCACTTCTGGGCTGCAACAATGAAGACATCCAACCTATATTTTGTTAACTTTACATTAAATCTATGTAACCTTTTGATAGAAAAGTATTGTTAGCCTGTGACAACAATTATAAAACGTTTCTGAATAACTCAACCTCTACCTCCTGGAAACTTCTGCAATAGATCAGTGCTTACCTTACAATACACACAGTTATGCCCTTCTTTCCCTGTTGAAAGTCAAGAAAGGTTTTTAAGTCTTCCATGTGCTGGGGACATATAGTCATGAAAGTCGTCAAAGCAGGGGCTGAAGAGATGGCTCAGCAGTTAAGGCACTTGCCTTCAATGCATAATGACCTGGGTTTGATTCCTCAGTACCCACATGAAGCCAGCTGCACAAAGTGGTACATGTATTTGAAGTTTGTTTGTAGTGGCTAGAGGCCCTGGCATGCACATTCCCTCTGTTTGTCTATATCCCTCTGCTTGCAAATAAATAAATTAAATTAAAAGAAAAGAAAGATGTCAAAGCAGTTGTTGGAGAAGTTGGTGAGGAGGGAGCTGAGTACAAATGCGTATACTGAAGCTTTTACTCCTGGTATATTAAAATGTCATTGCATTGGAAGAAAGCATCTTGAAAGAGAGAAGTTTAAGTTAAAATAATGGCACTAATCAAGTTTAACCAATGTCCTCACAAGAAGAGGAAATCTAGACACAGATAAGTATAGAGGAAAGGGCATGGGAAGACACACGCACGCACGCACGCACGCACGCACACACACACACACACACGTATGGCACAATGCAGGTCTGGCCCTAGCCAGACTGCCTGGCAGAAGAAACCAGGAAGTGGCTTCTGTGAACATGGTGTCCTGTGCAGGCCTGGTGTGACAACAGCTACAGTCCCATGCTCCTGAGAAACCTGCTATGAGATGATCGGTCCAGAGACAGGCTGTCATTGGTCACAAAAGGGGGCCATCCCATGCAATGATTGGTCAGCCAAACCCCTTAAAACCCCTACACTTCCTTGAATAAATAAGTTTGCAGCAGCTGGTCTCTGCTGCTTCCACCCAACTCCTGGAGTCTGTGTCATGACTCCTCACCTTTCATCCCTTACTCATCAGAGACCCTGCCGTCCCTCTTGGGCTGGCCTGAGGACGGACCCCAACACACACACACACACACACACACACACACACACACACACACACAGAGAGAGAGAGAGAGAGAGAGAGAGAGAGAGAGAGAATAGCCATCTACAAGCTAGGAGGAGAGGCATCAGAAGAAGTGAGCTGTGCTGGCATCATGATCTGAAGTGTGTAGCTCCCAGATTGTGAGAAAATAAAGTCCTGTTGTTTAAAGCAGGCTAGCCTGTGGTCCCTTGTCACGGAGTCTTTGCAGGCTACTAGACACAGCAAAGCAATGAAGGTGAATATGTGAAATGAACATTCACCTGCTTAACCAGATAGCATGGTGAATGGGTAGAGGGCTTGGGTTTAGAATAATCCAGAAAGGATGCAGGCTCTTCATTACCTGCTTTTCTATTTATTTCCCAACTGATTTGTGGTGCAACATAGAACTAATGCTTAATTTATCCTTGCACTCCCTTATTCTTTCACATGGTAAGTAGCTGTGGCTATTTACTAGAGAAGTTGTTAACAGGACAGTTAGGACACAGTGAGCTCCCACTTTGCACAATGTGAGGGGAGTAGAACAGGCTCTGGAGTCAGAGGACCATGTTCGAACCCCAGGCCTGCTACTTGTGATCTGTGTGCTTTGGGGCAGGTCTCTTTGTCTTGCTTCGCCTGTGTGAAACAGGTCATCATCATACTTCCTTCATCATTTGCTGTGGCTCTTCAATGATCCCACACATGTCAAAGCACACAGATGGCTTCCAGGCACATAAAGGCTTTCAGTGACTCTCTCCAGTTCAATGAGTTTTCCACAATGTCCTGCAAGCATGTGACCCGGTGATCTCTGCTTGACAGTTGACATGAAGCAGACAGACCCTGCATGCGGTCGATAGTGTTATCAGTTCTTGGGCCGAATTCCAACTTACATTCTTCCCATATAAGTAACCAAGTACAAACACATTCTATTCTGGGTAGAGGAACTGGCTTTTTTTATTTTATTAATTTTTTGTTTTATTTTTATTTATTTATTCCAACATATAGAGTAAAGAGAGGCTTCCAGAGAGAGAACACATTGATTCTTTTGAGGAACTGACAGAGATTTCTTTGAGCAGATTTATTTTTCTTCCATATTTAGAACCAAGACAAACACATTCTATTCTGGAGAGAGAGAGAGAGAGAGAGAGAGAGAGAGAGAGAGAGAGAGAGAATGGATGCACCAGGGCCTCCAGCCACTGAAAACAAATTCCAGATGCATGTTCCTGCCTTATGCATCTGGCTTATGTGGGTATTGGACAATCAAGCCTCGAACTGGGGTCCATAGGCTTCACAGGCAAGAGCTTAACCACTAAGCCATTTGTCCAGCCCCTGGAACTGCCTTTTATAAAGCTAAAGGTGACTGGGGGGTGGGGCTGGAGAGATGGCTTAGCAGTTAAGGCGTTTGCCTGCAAAGCCAAAGGATCCCGGATGATTCTCCAGGATCCACATAAGCCACAAGCACAAGGGGCCACACACATCTGGAATTAGTTTGCAGTGGCTGGAGGCCCTGGCGTGCTCATTCTCTCTCTCTCTCCCTGCCTCTTTCTCTCTCTCAAATAAATAAATAAACAAAATATATATTTAAAAAAACTGTTGAAGAAAAAAAGCTAAAGGGGAGATTACAATGAAAAGATAGGCCACTCTGTCCCTCCTTGGTTTGCCTGCGCAGCACAACATTCTGAGTTAGTGGGGTTGTCAAGACAAGAAGATTTTTATTATTTATTGAATAATGTCTGTGTTTAGCTTAATATTATGGGTCTGGAAAGAAGAGGAGAAGAATCAGGGGATTTAGTGCATACTCAAAAATAAGTGGAAGGCAAAATCTGAGCTTCGGTTAACCTTGTAATCCTGGTATGTATTAAGAGAGGTGGAATGTGCCCTCATAGACCATATCTGAGAACTTAAAACAGCTCTCCTTAAAATGCAAACCATGTCCCTGAGTGCAAAAGGGACATAAATTGACAGCTGGGTTTTATATGGAGAAGGCTTGTCGTGATAAGACAAGTTCCCAGTAAGGCTGGAAGGGTGAAACTGTGCACCACATATTGAAAAAGAGAGCCACCAGTATTCACCAGTGACCTACGTTTCAAGCGCAGTAGCTCATTTAATTCTATCAGTAATTCCTGATGAGGCCAGAGGCAACTCCCTACAAGTCTGGTTGATCGCTCTGCATGCCTACTCACTGTAATTAATGCTGAGTCAAGTCTCCCTTCCTCAAACACAGATGTTTATCTCTGCCTCCTTCTTTCTCTAAGGATTCCTCTAAGTTCTTGATGGTCTATGTATATTATGCATTATATTTGACTTTCTCTGTCAATGAGTAATGGAAAATAAAGTCTAGGTACCCCCAGGCATCCAGATGGGGTGATGCAATGAGTTGGAAATGTTGGGGTGCTTTCTGTTGTACATAATAGAATGATCAGCAAAAAATAGCTTGAAAACCCATGGACTTAGCATCTCACATAGAAGTCCCAGAGGTTGGCTGAGTCCACAGCACCACATTGTTGTTGTTAAGGATTCAGGAACTACCATGAGGTCACGAAGGCGGTGGCCACCTGGTGCCTGAAAGACCCTGTCACTTCTCAGCACTTGCATGCGGATCGAGTCTCCTGAGCAATCACCAGCAGTGGGAAAAGAGAAGTTTCTCAACCCCAAAAGTGAGAGTAGCATAAATATAGGGCCTACGTATTGGAGGACAATTTGGTGAGGATAATGTACGCATTTAGCCAAACAACAGTAGTGGCTTCCCAGACAAGGATTTATACCCTTCCGAGCCGTGTGCATTTCATTAGGTTTTCTGTACCAGGCATAAATTCTTGTCTGTGGAGGAGGCCTCAAATCCAATCTGAGAGCAGTTGGTTTACCCCATAACAGACACATACAGACATGCCACCATAAAACCAGCAGGCACATTTCACCTGGCTGGTCCCCCAAGATCTGCATACTATGAAGCAAAAAAAAAAAAAACATCAAAATAGAGGAAGGACTAGGGAGAAAGAAAATGTGGTTAAGTGGAAGAAGGGAGGGGCAAAGGAACATGATGGGAGGGATTATGGTCAGGTTACATGGTGTGTATGAATGGAGGTTGTCAATAAAACGTTTAAAAATAAAACACCAAGAATTCTTCACCCCACAGGGAGTCGTCGGAGAGTCCTCTCATGGCATGGCCAGCAGCAGAAGCTGCAAAGCAACAATATATGAAATGATGAGGGGCATCCTTCCCCAGAGACCTTTTCTAAATAACAAGAGAAATCATTCCTACAATGGCCCCCTGACTGCTGCCCTCAAGAGAAATTCAGACCCCACTGGTCTGGGTTTGGTCCTCTAACCCTATCCAGGTTCAGTCACTAGAAGGGGAAAAGACTTTTGGCTAACTTGGTGACTTATTGCTCATAGTACCTGGGAGGCTGGACCTCACATATTGACTCTATGCATTTTGACTTTTCTGTTTGGCATGTTTTAAAACCCTTCTGAGGAAGGGCTGAGGAAATGGCTTAGCGGCTAAGGCTTTTGCCTGTGAAGCTTAAACTACTAAGAAACAGGTGTGGCGGGCTGGAGATATGATATGGCTTAATGGTTAAGGCATTTGCCTGCAAAGACAAAGGACCTTGGTTTGATTCCCCAGGACCCACGTAAGTCAGATGTACAAGGGGGCGCATGCGTCTGGAGTTCGTCTGCAGTGGCTGGAGGCCCTGGTGCACCCATTCTCTCTTTCTCTCCATCTGCCTCTTCCTCTTTCTCAAATAAATAAAATAAATAAATAAAACATATAAAAATTATTTTAAAAAACTTGAGAAAAACTATACATGATAACAATATATCATCTCCTATTTACAATGTGCATTACAGTATAGGAAGGGATTTGACATACAATGTCACTGTTACCCAAAAGAGTGCTGTCAGGGGCTGGAAAGATGACTTAGTGGTTAAGGAGCATGCCTGCACAGCCTAAGGACCCAGGTTCGATTCTCCAGGTCCCATGTAAGCCAGATGCATGGTGGTGCATGCATCTGGAGTTCGTTTGCAGTGGCTAGAGGTCTGGTGAGCCCATTTTTTCTCTTTCTCCCTCTCTGTCTGTCTCTAATAAAGAAATAAAAATAAATCTTAAAAAGAAAAAAAAAATGAGTGCTGTCAGGTGGCTGGGGTTCGGGTAAGAAACACAAAGTCTTGTTATCAGCTTTCAATGTTCCATTCTCCCGTGGCCCAGGGTTTCTGATTCATCATGGGGTATTAATTTCACTCCCACTGCTCAGAACTGCATCAATTAACATAATAACACTTTACACGTATTTGTTAAATAAACGGAAATAAAACTTAAAATCTGGAGCAGACTTTTCAGAAGTTGAGAAACTATCAAGCAATATGGCCAAGCAGCCACTGGAGGTCACTGTGACTTCAGAAAACCATGGTGCTGGTCTCACAAAAGTCTGGCCAGTTTTAAAATTCCAAGGGAAATGCTGTTAGTAGCTCTCATGTAACCTTTCCTGATTGCTTACGGCTTTGGGGCTTATGGCTGTACGACAATCATTCTTAGTGGGTTTAACATTAACACTTACATTCTGTTGAACTGATTTTGTCAGGTTTTTTTTTTTTGCTAGTGTGTTTATTTCTCATGGTCACTTTCTATATTCTTTGACATTTTCATGTATATATGTAAAACATTTGATCAGATGTACTCAACATTATCCTCCCTTCTCCCTGTTAGTCTCACTGAACTCCTTTTTAATCTTACCGGTGGCAATGTCATGAGAGAGAATGACTACTTCTGCTCACAGCAAGCTTTAATAGTCATTAGTCCAATGGGGAGAGAAATGGCCTTCCGACTCCCTTTCATACCTAGTACAAATTTTGACTGGTGCCACATCATATGCAGGTCTTATGCAGGTAACCACAGCCGCTGTCAGTGAGTGAGTGCAATGGCTTTGTCATATCTGGACCCCAGAGTGTCACAGCCCTTCTCTAGCACTTAAATTTTTTCAGGTCTATCTTCCGGGATGTTCCCTGAGCCTGGGAGGGGATGGTGTATATGTCGTATGCATGGTTGAGCACTCCTCACTTGTCCAGTTACATTTTCTGTATTGACTGCCTCCCAAGAAAGTAAAGATGGTGGGATAGTTTGGGTAATAGATAATGTTCTTTTCACAAAGTCGTCTTTCTATCATTGTTACCATCCCAAGAAAGAGCCATCAATATTTCTGGTAGATAAAGTATGAAAGACATTTACTTTACTTTTATTTATTTATTTGAGAGAAAGAAAGAGAAAGAGGCAAATACAGAAAAAGAGAGAGAATGGGTGTACCAGGGCCTCTAGCCACTGCAAATGAATGCCAGATACATGCGCCAACCTTGTGCATCTGGCTTATGTGGTTACTGGGGAATCGAACCTGGTTTGTTGGGCTTTATAGGCAAGTGCCTTAATCACTAAGCCATCTCTCCAGCCCCTGAAAAACATTTATTTTAGAAAATATTTATATTTATTTGAGAGAGAGAGAGTAGAAAAAAGTAGACGCCCTGCATTGAGAATATCAACGTGGCAGACATGGGGTGGAAATGTATGGGAACTTTAACAATCATTCCTGTGTGTGTTGGGGGCTGAGTTTGGTGTGCATGATGTGTATGTATATGGACACAAGTGGATACACACCAAAGGCATGGATGTGGAGGTCTGAGAACACCTGGGGTGTTGGTCCTTACTCTCCACCTTGCTTGAGGCAGGGTTTCTTGTTCACCACAATGTACCCCAGCTGGTTGTTTTGCTCGATTTAAGGAATTCTCCTATCTATACATCCATCTCGTGGGCAGTGCTGGGATCTCAGGTGCATGCGACAATGTCCATCTTTCCATGGATTCTGGAGATTCAGACCTGAGTCCTCATGTCATCTCCTAAGCCCTGTGCTGCCTTTAGTGGCCATTTTCGACACCCTCGCACTGTTTTGGAGAATTTTAAATGTAATTTCGACTTTGTTTTACTTATTCCCGATTTGTTCAATTGACATTTCAGTTATAGTAAACACCAATTATTTTTTAACTCCTCTTTTATGTTGTAAGATTTGTCACTCATATTTTGACATTTATAAAGGCAATTAAAGTTCTGACATCTTTCCAGGAAGCTAAAAGGGTGCCACAAGGGAAGGAGGAGAGGGGGCAACTTAAGGGAGGGGCATGGTAGATATGTAAGTGGAAGAGTAGAAAGGTCTAATTAGGGTGAAGGAAGGGGATGGAACACAGGAGGGACGAAATTTAATTAATTAATTAATTTATTTATTTGAGAGAGAGAAAGAGGTAGGGAGAGGGAGAGAGAGAGAGATAATGGGTACACCAGGGCCTCCAGCCATTGCACACGAACTCCAGACACATGCACCACCTTGTGCATCTGGCTTACGTGGGTCCTGGGGAATTGAACCGAGGTCCTTTGGCTTTGCAGGCAAATGCTTTAACCACTAAGCCATCTCTCCAGACCTGATGAAATTTAATTTAAATGAAAGGAATTTTGAAAGTTCCAACTTCTAGGCTGGAGAGATGGCTTAATGGTTAAGGAGTTTGCCTGCAAAGCCTAATTACCCAGGTTCAATTCCCCAGGACACACATGAAATGAGATGCACATGGGAGCGCAGGCATCTGGAGTTCATTTGCAGCAGCTGGAGGCCCTGGCACGCCCATTCTCTCTCTCTTACTCTGCCTCTCTCCCTCTCTCTCAAATAAATGAATAAAAAAGTAAATTATTTTTTTAAAACGTCCTAACTTATTTAACAACATTTGGTGACATAGCACCCTTGTTTAAAAATGTCCTCCAGCCGGGCGTGGTGGCGCACGCCTTTAATCCCAGCATTTGGGAGGCCGAGGTAGGAGGATCACCGAGAGTCCGAGGCCACCCTGAGATTACATAGTGAATTCCAGGTCAGCCTGGGCTAGAGTGAGACCCTACCTTGAAAAACTGAAAAATGAAAACAACAACAACAACAAAAATGTCCTCCAGCTGTGACCTAGAGCACTGGTGTCTGGCATCATGCCAGACATGCAAATTCTCAGGTTTCATCCCAGCATGACACAACTGGCCTAGAAGTCTGCTTAGCTACATTTCAAAATTTTTTAAAAAATATATTTATTTTTAAACTTTATTTATTTATTAGAGAGAGCGAGAGAATGGGCGTGCCAGGGCCATCAGCCACTGCAGATGAACTCCATACGTATGCACCACCTTGTGCATCTGGCTTATGTGGGTTCTTGGGAATCAAACCTGGGTCCTTTGGCTTTGCAAGCAAGTGCCTTAACCACTAAGCCACTTTTTTTTTTACTTTCCATTTATTTATTTATTTTTATTGACAACTTCCTTAATTGTAGACAATATCCCATGGTACTTCCCTCCCGCCCCCACATTCCCCTTTGAAACTCCACTCTGCATCATATCACCTCCCCTTCTCAATCAGTCTCTCTTTTATTTTGATGTCATCATCTTTTCCTCCTTTTATGAGGGTCTTGTGTAGGTAGTGTCAGGCACTGTGAGGTCATGGATATCCAGGCCATTTTGTGTCTGGAGGAGCATGTTGTAAGGACTCCTCCTCTTCCTTTTCTCTTACATTCTTTCTGCCCCTCTTCCGCAATGTTTAGCTACTTTTGATGGAAGCAGATGACATGGAAGAATTAGAAGTCTGCAGAAGAGGAGATGAATCATCCCAAGTATCCTTGGTTGTGTAACTTTGTGAATCTGAAAGCATATTCATTTGCATAAAATGTCTATGAGAGGAAGAATATTATAAAACTTTATAACTGACCTAAAGGTGCGTCAACTTATGGAAAAACATGCAATAACGAAATGAATTTACCACTAAAAAATGAATCCTTAGATTATTTCCAGCGGTTACAGTTGAGTAAAATGATTCATTTAAGGGGAAGGAACATATTTATGTGTGGAAGAACAGAAACACATAAGAAGAAAAGGTTATTACCTATTTTATTTTTTTAAAGTGATTTATTTATTTGCAATGAGAGAGAGAGAGAGAGAGAGGGCAAGAGAGAGAAAGAGAGAATTTATGAGACTGGGCATGTCAGGGCTTAGTGTCACTGGAAACAAACATCAGGCATATAACTAAAAGCAGCTTGTGGGAACACAGAGGTTTATTTTGGCTTACAGGCTCGAGGAAGCTCCATGATGGCAGGAAAAAGCGATGGCATGAGCAGAGGTGGACATCACCCTCTGGTCAACATGAGGTGGACAACAGCAACCGGAGAGTGTGCCAAACACTGGCAAGGGGAAGCTGGCTATAATACCCATTAGCCTGCCCCCAACAATACTCTGCCTCCAGGAGGTGTTAATTCTCAAATGGCCATCAGCTGGGAACGTAGCATTCAGAATACCCAAGTTTATGGGTTCTGACATATTTTCTTTTGTGATATCATTTAGCCTATGACAGTCATGAGTCACTTAAGATATTTTTAAAATCGGTGACTATGAAACACTTCATTGCCTACAATTATGCGATTCTACAATTCTAAAGTATGATGTAATCTTAAGAATACAAATAAAAGAAGTGGATGAATTTGCTCAGAAAAGCATTTGAGAAACAAGAATCACAATATTAATATTTATCTTGCACAACACTCAATGTGAGTCTAGATTTAGAGATGGTTCACTGCTTGTGTAATTAAGGTAATGTAACAAATCTATGAAATCGTGTGTCTGCAAATGAAAAGAAACACAGATAGTGAATCAGATTTAGAGTTAATGATCCATTTCAGGCTTCATTGTGTTAAACAATATATTCCATTATTATAAATATTTGTAACAGTTATCGTCAGACGATGCATAGCATATTGATGAATGTGCTTTGGACCAAGGAGTCTGCAGTTTCTTGGTTACTCTGAGAAACTTTATCATATATTTGACATTTGTGCATGTCTTGGGGCACTTGCAGGTAATTTTTTTTGTATTGAGTCCTCAATTACCATGCAATGCTTGAATGGTTAAAGGCTGCCTCTAGATTATCAGCACTGTCAAAATTCATTTTTAAAAATACTTTTGTTTACTTATTTACAAGCAAAGAGAGATAAACAGAAGAGATACAGACAGAGAATGGGTGCACCAGGGCCTACAACTGCTGGAAATGAACTCCAGATGCATGTCTTGCTTTGTGCATTTGACTTTATGTGGGTTCTGGGCAATCAAACCCGTCTCATTAGGCTTTGCACAGGCAAGTGCCTTAACTGCTAAGCTATCTCTCCAATCCCTCAGAATTTGTTTAAAAATATTAATTATTTATTTATTTATAATCAGAGAGAGAGCAGAGAAAGACAGACAGAGAGAGAGAGAGAGAGAGAGAGAGAATGGGTAAGACAGGATCTCCAACCTCTGCAAGTGAACTCCAGACACATGCACCACTGCTGTGACCTAGAGCACTGGTGTCTGGCATCACGCCAGACATGCAAATTCTCAGGTTTCATCCCAGCATGACACAACTGGCCTAGAAGTCTGCTTAGCTACATTTCAAAAATTTTAAAAATATATATTTATTTTTAAACTTTATTTATTTATTAGAGAGAGCGAGAGAATGGGCGTGCCAGGGCCATCAGCCACTGCAGATGAACTCCATACGTATGCACCACCTTGTGCATCTGGCTTATGTGGGTTCTTGGGAATCAAACCTGGGTCCTTTGGCTTTGCAGGCAAATGCCTTAACCACTAAGCCACTTTTTTTTTTACTTCCCATTTATTTATTTATTTTTATTGACAACTTCCTTAATTGTAGACAATATCCCATGGTACTTCCCTCCCGCCCCCACATTCCCCTTTGAAACTCCACTCTGCATCATATCACCTCCCCTTCTCAATCAGTCTCTCTTTTATTTTGATGTCATCATCTTTTCCTCCTTTTATGAGGGTCTTGTGTAGGTAGTGTCAGGCACTGTGAGGTCATGGATATCCAGGCCATTTTGTGTCTGGAGGAGCATGTTGTAAGGACTCCTCCTCTTCCTTTTCTCTTACATTCTTTCTGCCCCCTCTTCCGCAATGTTTAGCTACTTTTGATGGAAGCAGATGACATGGAAGAATTAGAAGTCTGCAGAAGAGGAGATGAATCATCCCAAGTATCCTTGGTTGTGTAACTTTGTGAATCTGAAAGCATATTCATTTGCATAAAATGTCTATGAGAGGAAGAATATTATAAAACTTTATAACTGACCTAAAGGTGCGTCAACTTATGGAAAAACATGCAATAACGAAATGAATTTACCACTAAAAAATGAATCCTTAGATTATTTCCAGCGGTTACAGTTGAGTAAAATGATTCATTTAAGGGGAAGGAACATATTTATGTGTGGAAGAACAGAAACACATAAGAAGAAAAGGTTATTACCTATTTTATTTTTTTAAAGTGATTTATTTATTTGCAATGAGAGAGAGAGAGAGAGAGAGGCAAGAGAGAGAAAGAGAGAATTTATGAGACTGGGCATGTCAGGGCTTAGTGTCACTGGAAACAAACATCAGGCATATGTACCACTTTGTGCATCTGGCTTTATGTGGGACTACTAAGGAATTGAACTCAGGCCATAAGGCTTTGAAAGCAAGTGCCTTTAACTACTAAGCAATCACCCTAGCTCCTTCATGTCTATTTTAAAGGCATGGGATTCACTTTCATTTGAGTCATTGATTCAAGTTTGAGTCTAAATGATTCCATTTAATTCTCTAGTTGTTTATTCCTTTACTCACTTTCATCTTTTAGAAGTTGTTGCAGTCAGGTTCACATTGCTGGAAGAAATCAGCTGACTAAAAGCAGCTTGTGGGAACACAGAGGTTTATTTTGGCTTACAGGCTCGAGGGGGAAGCTCCATGATGGCAGGAAAAACGATGGCATGAGCAGAGGGTGGACATCACCCTCTGGTCAACATGAGGTGGACAACAGCAACCGGAGAGTGTGCCAAACACTGGCAAGGGGAAGCTGGCTATAATACCCATTAGCCTGCCCCCAACAATACTCTGCCTCCAGGAGGTGTTAATTCTCAAATGGCCATCAGCTGGGAACGTAGCATTCAGAATACCCAAGTTTATGGGGGACACCTGAATCAAACCACCACAGAAGTACTCTTTCTTTTTAGGTAAGATTTGCCACTCACATTTTTATGTTTATGAAAGTAATTAAAGTTCTGACATATTTTCTTTTGTGATATCATTTAGCCTATGACAGTCATGAGTCACTTAAGATATTTTTAAAATCGGTGACTATGAAACACTTCATTGCCTACAATTATACGATTCTACAATTCTAAAGTATGATGTAATCTTAAGAATACAAATAAAAGAAGTGGATGAATTTGCTCAGAAAAGCATTTGAGAAACAAGAATCACAATATTAATATTTATCTTGCACAACACTCAATGTGAGTCTAGATTTAGAGATGGTTCACTGCTTGTGTAATTAAGGTAATGTAACAAATCTATGAAATCGTGTGTCTGCAAATGAAAAGAAACACAGATAGTGAATCAGATTTAGAGTTAATGATCCATTTCAGGCTTCATTGTGTTAAACAATATATTCCATTATTATAAATATTTGTAACAGTTATGCGTCAGACGATGCATAGCATATTGATGAATGTGCTTTGGACCAAGGAGTCTGCAGTTTCTTGGTTACTCTGAGAAACTTTATCATATATTTGACATTTGTGCATGTCCTGGGGCACTTGCAGGTAATTTTTTTTTGTATTGAGTCCTCAATTACCATGCAATGCTTGAATGGTTAAAGGCTGCCTCTAGATTATCAGCACTGTCAAAATTCATTTTTTAAAACTATTTTTGTTTACTTATTTACAAGCAAAGAGAGATAAACAGAAGAGATACAGACAGAGAATGGGTGCACCAGGGCCTACAACTGCTGGAAATGAACTCCAGATGCATGTCTTGCTTTGTGCATTTGACTTTATGTGGGTTCTGGGCAATCAAACCCGTCTCATTAGGCTTTGCACAGGCAAGTGCCTTAACTGCTAAGCTATCTCTCCAATCCCTCAGAATTTGTTTAAAAATATTAATTATTTATTTATTTATAATCAGAGAGAGAGCAGAGAAAGACAGAGAGAGAGAGAGAGAGAGAGAGAGAGAGAGGGAGAGAATGGGTAAGACAGGATCTCCAACCTCTGCAAGTGAACTCCAGACACATGCACCACTGTGCATCTGCCTTTATGTGGGTCCTGGGGAATCAAACTAGGGTCATTAGGCTATACAGGCAAGTACTTTAACCACGGATCCATCTCTCTAGCCCCTTAAAATTCTCTTTTTTTTGTTCAACAGATTGAAAAACAATAAAAAGCAACTCTTTCAACCTACTTGTTAATTCTATTGTGAACTAGCTCCTTTCTGCTTAGGAATGTGAAATCCATTAGAATTTTCAAAAGGACTATGATTCATTTTTCTAAGATGGGTAATAGCATTCATTTTGATTTCTAAAACTGTACATCCCTTACAATGAACATCTTGGGCAGGCTTCTATTGAAGGATACACCTTGTGTCACAGTTATCCAGGGAGCAATCAAACCTTGACTTTTTGGGGGGAGAGAGTCAGAGAGAGAGAGAGACAGAGACATAGACAGAGAGAGAATGGGCGCCAGCAGCCTCTCAGCCACTGTGAACAAACTCCACACGCATGCTCCCCCTTGTGGGCAAGTGTGGCATTGCGCCCTTGTGTCACTTTTTGTGTCTGGCTAAACGTGAGACAGGAAGAATCAAACGGGCATTCTTAGGCTTAGCAGGCAGGTGCTTTAACCACTAAGCCATCTCTCTAGCCCCCAAACCTTAACTTTTCAAAGTACCTGGAGGTAATGCACAAGGTATCAAAATGAACGTATGGTCTCCATTTTGACTATCTCCACCTGGCTGGATTTGTTCCTGTCTGACACCAGGCAGCAAGGCTGGCTTGTAGTCCATAACTCTTGCTCATGTGGATGATATACCAAGAACTGCTACAATCTTGCATGGAAGACACAGCCTTCCAGAGGAGATCAAGATGCTAAAGTGTAATTTCTTCCTTTTTTTAAAAAATATTTTATCAAGCCGGGTGTGGTGGCACACGCCTTTAATCCCAGCACTCGGGAGGCAGAGGTAGGAGGATCGCCGAGAGTTTGAGGCCACCCTGAGACTACATAGTTAATTCCAGGTCAGCTTGGACCAGAGTGAGACCCTACCTCAAAAAACCAAAAGAAAAAAAATATTTTATCATATTTATTGGGGGGCGGGTAGAGAAAGTGAGTGTGTATGGGCAAGCCAGGGTCTGTTACCACTACGTAAATTGATGTGCAGGCACCACTTTGTGCATCTGGCTTTATGTGGGTACTAGGGAATTGAACCTGGGCTATAGGCTTTGCAAGTGAGTGGCTTTAACTGCTGAGCAATGTCTCAGCTACCCCACTAGCCTCACTGAAGTGTAATTTTAGTACAGCCATGTACATGTTGTGATGACACAATCTGTACTCATAAGGCTGTGTGGACTGTGTGGCTGTGTGGGCATATGGATGGAGGCTCAGAGGTGGAAGAGGCTTCCTCCCCTCCAGCCCAGTGGCATTGTACAAGGAGAGGTCTAGAAGGTGGTAGAACTAGAATTTGACCCTAGATCTCCTCATGTCTTCAAATGCTTATGACATTTTCCCATAAAACCCACTGGGAGAGATGATCCTTCAGTGCCCATATGAAAATTGAAATTTATTCCCTTTACCTGTGAATCCAGCAAGGTATGCTGAGTGTATGTGTATGTGTATGTGAGAGAAAGGAAGACCAGGAGAGAGAATTGTGATGTGCTTGAAAAATGAAGAAGAGATAGAAGAAAGAAAAAAGAAAGGAAGGAAGAAAGAGAGATCACAGGACAGACAAATGTGATCTATTCTCTCAATCCATCTCAGTTTCCTCTGAGGGCTGCATTTAAAAGCTCTAAGTGGGGCTGGAGGGATGGCTTAGCAGTTAGGCATTTGCCTGCAAAACCAAAGGACCCAGGTTTAATTCCCCAGGACCCATGTTAGCCAAATACACAAGGGGGGGGGGTGCATGTGTCTGGAGTTCATTTGCAGTGGCTGGAGGCCCTGGAGCATTCATTCTCTCCCTCTCTTTCTTTCCCTCTTTATCAAATAAATAAATAAGAACAAAGAACAAAGGAGTTAAAAAAAAAAAAAAGCATAGCTCTAAGTGTGGGACTGGGGAATGAGTATGCTAGCATGAGGACCTGAGTTTGGACCCCAGAGCCCACGTGATGGGCACGGTGCTCATTCATAGATTACGAGGATGTGCTTATCTTTATTATACACACACTGTAAGTCTTCTGCAAAAAGTTTTTGAAAGAATAGAAAGGTAAAAGAGGAACACTGAGTATATTACTAATGTTGCTTCAAACCATTCCCCACAACCACCCCTGCAAGATGGATATTTGGGGTGAAAGATGAATCATAATAGTGAAAATGGGGAACTCACTTAAGCTGAGCCAGCTCAGAAATGGTCATCAGGTTTTTATAGCTCCACAGTCAGTGTTTCTCTTCTCTCTCTCTCTCTTCTCTCTCTCTCATTCTCCTGCTCTAGCCTGCAATGTACATTACTATCAGGGCAGAAACCATGGTACAGGACACATTATTTTCGTTGCGATGCCAAATTCTCCTAGGAAGAGACTTTTTCTTCAGAGCATTTCCACAGTCCTGACGCATGCACTGACATTCTCTTTCCTGGGTACATTATTTCTCATACTCGGCTCTTGTTTTGTTTTCTGTGACACTCTAGAAGAAAATTAATGGAACAGAATAAATTACGAGGCCCTAGTGCTTCATCATCTTCACTGTTCAGCTCATTAAATTAATACCTTGGGGAGATCGGGAGGTGTTTGCTGATAACGCCTTTAGAGCACAGGGCCTAATGTTTATTTGTTTTTGTTTATTTTCATGCTCTCTTTACTGCAAAGAATCTCACATCTTATGGTTTCAAATAAATAATGAGCACAAGTACAAATATGATAATTAAAGTTCCAGGGACATGGTGGCTGTTTATTTGTCGAATTAAATGACAATATTTTGTCCCCCAAACAGCTAAACAATTGACCAATCTGATCAATGCCATCAGAGGTGAATAAATTAAAAAATCTTTTTAAGTTTGATTAAAAATTTCACAAAATGTATAACATTGAAAAGAAGTACTTTGGAAGGATGTGAAAATTCTCTTGGGGAATGGCTCAAAAAGGAGCTCTATTTTTCAGGAAGAGTAGGACTGAAATTTGAATTTTTTTTTTTTTTTTTTAGGTAGGGTTTCACTCTAGTCCAGGCTAACCTGGAATTCACTATGTAGTCTCAGGGTGGCCTTGAACTCACAGTGATCCTCCCACCTCTGCCTCCCAAGTGCTGGGATTAAAGGCATGCGCCACCACACCCAGCTTTGAAATTTGAATATTTTCTCAATGTTTGTTACCCTGTGAATAACAAGTGGGTGTGTGTGATTAGATGCATGGGCACACACTTTTTCCCAAATCTAAGTAATGGAGCTTTTCTCTCTGTCGTGGAGGTTAAAAATGGTAATATTGAGACTGGAGAGATAGCTTAGCAGTTAGAGCTTTCCTGCAAAACCAAAGGACCCAGGTTCAATTCCCCAGGACCCATATAAGCCAGATGTACAAGGTAGCACATGTCTCTGGAGTTCATTTGCAGGGCTAGAGGCCCTGGTGTGCCCATTCTCTCTCTCTTTCTCTCTCTCTCAAATAAAATAAAATAAAATAAAATAAAATAAAATAAAATAAAATAAAATAAAATAAAATAGTTAAAAATTTTTTAAATTATTTTATTTATTTTTGGACAGAGACACAGAGAGAGACAGACAGAGAGGGAGAGGGAGACAGATAGAGATGGGCGCGCCAACAGTCTCTCAGCTGCTGTGAATGAAATCCAGATGTGTGCGCCCCCTTGTGGTCAAGTGCGGCATTGCACCCTTGCGTCACTTTGCATCTGGCTAAATGTGGGACCTGGAGATTGGAACCGCTGGAGATTGGAACTGGCGTTTTTAGGCTTAGCAGGCAGGCGCCTTAACCACTAAGCCATCTCTCCAGCCCTAAAATAAAATAGTTTTTAGAAACGGTAACGCAGTAGAAGAGTAGCACAAATTCAGACTCAGTGATGTCCATTTGCTCTTCCATTTTCTTTTTCCTCCTTTTTTCCCATGTGAAGTGCATCCAGAAGAAATTCTGAAGGAATCTTAGGGGGAAAGAGTGAGTGTCACTTCTCAGTCTCTAGAAGTTGCCGACTGAGAGCCCACTTGCCCTTTTCCTTCCTGTCCTCCTGTTAAAGAAGGTCAGCTCTGGGGAGCCGGTAGGGGTGGGCGGGGGAGGGCAAACAGTGGAGTTAGGGTCAAGGTCCTAACAAGGACCAGGAGGTTCCGGTTCACTTGGATGCTGGTTTCTGTCTCCTCGTTGCTGTCGTTTGGTCTTACAAGTCTTCCAAAGGCCCACACATTGAAAGCTTGGTCCTCAGCCTGTGGTGCTATGGGAAGGTGAGAGATTTTTAGGAGGTGAGTGAGGAAAACTAGATCACTGGGGACATTTGGGGGGGGGCATAGCCCCTTTCTGTCTTCTTCCCTTGCTGGCTGCCACAAAGTAGGCAGCTTTGCCTCCCTGTGCCTTCCCACCATGTACTAGCTTTTTTTTTTTTTTTTTTTTTTTTTTTTTTGCTTTTTCGAGGTAGGGTCTTACTCTAGCTCAGGCCTACCTGGAATTCTCTATGTAGTCTCAGGCTGGTCTCCAACTCACAGCAATCCTCCTGCCCCTGCCTCCTGAGCACTGGGATTAAAGGTGTGTGCCACCCCTCCCAGCTTGTTTCTTTTTTAAAGTTTAATTAATTAATTTATTTGAGAGAGCAAGAGAGACAGAGACAGAGAAAGAATGGGTGTGCCAGGGCCTCTAGCCACTGCAAACAACTCCAGATGCATGCGCCACCTTGTGCATCTGGCTTACCTGGATCCTGGGGAATCAAACAGAGGTCCTTTGTCTTTGCAGGTAAATGTTTTAACTGCTAAGCCATCTCTCCAGCCCCCCACAACTGTTTCTTAGTTCATTTTTTTCATGGTTATATATATATATATATTTTTTTTTTTGCATGAGTAGACGTATTCCTGCAAGGATGAGTGTGACTGGGATATATACTGCTCCTACCTGAACTGTTAGCTCTTCAATTGACCAAAGACTACCCATTTTTCATGCGCACGCACAACGAACCTTTCTCCAAGAAACCTTACTTCATCCCTCAATATAAATCTGGATTGTTTTAAGTCTTTCCTTTGAGTACTCTGTTTCTTTCCTTCATACGAGCACATGTATAGGAATGTAAGTAAATGCATAGGGGTATTCTAGTATCATTACAAATTAAGATCACTTTTTGTTCAAAGGTAGTTCTCCTTCATTATTAAGCCATATACTCTGTCAGGGCAGGTATTATAAATTGATGGTTGCAACTTGGTACACGGTCAATCAATACCTCACAAGTGAATAAGTCTAAGTATTTCCTAACTTTCTTTTTTTAAATTAAAAAAAAATTATTTTATTTATTTTTGGAGAGAGACAAACAGAGAGGAGAAGGAGACAGAGAATGAGTGTGCCAGCAGTCTCAGCTGCTGCGAATGAAATCCAGATGTGTGCGCCCTCTTGTGGTCAAGTGCAGCATTGCGCCCTTGAGTCACTGCATCTGGCTAAATGTGGGACCTGGAGATTGGAACCAGGTTCTTAGGCTTAGCAGGCAGGCGCCTTAACCGTTAAGCCATCTCTCCAGCCCCTAACTTTCTCATATTGGAATCTGAGATTGTTCTGATACTTTGTAATCAATATATTGGTATTATTTCTTATCAGCTAAGTGTTTTGTGGTCCCTTTCATTGACAAGGGGGTTTAATATTTAAAGGGATTCAATAATGATTTGTAAAGTGTCATTTGATCACAAAAGATGGAATGTGGGCAGGGACGAGGGAAAAGAGAGTACTAACACATGATGTATCCATACAAAATGTCTTGTTAATGATAATAAACATAAAAAAATCAAAAGTAAAAATATTCCATATTTTGAAAAGCTACATTTATTTGATCATAAATATTTCTTCTAGAGTTGGAACTGCTTAAATCCACTCATATTTCAACAAAGGTCACTTTGACCTCCTATCATCCCCACAACACAGTTTCATGGGATTCAGGGAGATTCATTTTCTCTTTTGTTTCTGGATGGCCACAGGCAGTAATTCTATCCCGCTAACCTCCAGATGTACAACAGCACTCAGCCCTCTAGCTGCTGCCCAATCATTATGCAATTCACAGCCTCAGGGGAAATAAAGGCAGCTTAATTAGTATTAATTACCCTTGAGTCAGGAGATGGCCTCTTAGTATGACAAGATGCAATGAGATTCCTCCCAGGATTCTCTCACACGGGTTGGGAAGACAGGCTTCACGGTTCAGACGCATACTGACATTCTCTTCTCCGGGAAACAAAGCAAAACCAAGTAAATAAACCAAGAAATTCAGGTAGTTAGGCTGTCATGTCTGTTTACCACCCAATTAATCTCTTGTCATTCCACTCACAAGCATCTCAGATAATTGGACATCCAGCTAGAATGCATTCTGCCCCATGCCTCTCTAACGATTGCTTAAAAAATAAGCAGAAGGGCTGGGGAGATGGCTTAGCGGTTCAGGCGCTTGCCTGCAAAGCCTAAGGACTCATGTTTGACTCTCCAGGTCCCACGTAAGCCAGACACACAAAGTGACGCAAGTGTGCAAAAGTCACATATGCACACAATGGGGCTCTTATATCTGGAGTACGCTTGCAATGGCTGGAGACCTTGTTGTGCCAGTTCTCTTTCACTCTCTCTCATAAAAAATAATAAGCAGAAGAGGGGCTGGAGAGATGGCTTTGCAGTTAAGGTGCCTCCCTGCCAAGCCTAGGAATGCCAGCTTGATTCTCCAGGTCCCATATTTAGCCAGATGCAAAAAAATGATACAAGGGTGCAATGCCGCACTTTCCCACAGGGGGGCGCAGACGTCTAGAGTTTGTTCACAGCAGCTGAGAGGCCACTGGTGCGCCCATTTTCTTTCTCTTTCTTTCTCTCTTTCTGTCTCTCTCTCTCTCAAAAAAAAAAAAAGCAGAAGAGGACAAGAGGTTTGGAAGCTGTTGGTGATGGGCAGTACTGGCTTGCCAAGTCAGTCTTTGTGTTGTGTTGGTCACTGTCATGGTACTTCCATGAGGGGCAAACCAGAGAAGCTCCCAGAAGCTTCTGTTTACACACCACAGTCACATTCAGGAAGCCAGGGAAGTGGGCACTCCCTCCTTCAGTAGCCAGGAATAAGAATGCTCATTGTAAGAGTCCTAGCTTGTGTGACTGCCTCTTAAATTTCATTGGCCAGAACTGGGCATCATGGCTGCCCCACTCTGGCAATAAAAATTAAAAAGAAGGCTGGAGATATTGCTTAGTGGTTAAGGGCTTGCCTATGAAGCCTAAGAACCCTGGTTCGAGACTCAATTTCCCAGGACCCACGTAAGCCAGATGCACAAGGTGGCGCATGCATCTGGAGTTCATTTGCAGTGGCTGGAGGCCCTGGTGAGCCCATTCTCTCTCTTTCTCTCCCTTCCTCCCTCCCTCCCTCTTTCTCTCTCTGTCTGTCACTCTCAAATAAATAAAAATCAACACCAACAAAAATAAATAAATAAAAATAATGAAGCTGGGTGTGGTGGCACACGCCTTTAATCCCAGCACCCAGGAGGCAGAGGTAGGAGGATTGCTGTGAGTTCGAGGCCAGCCTGAGACTACATAGTGAATTCCAGGTCATCCTGCACCATAGTGAAACCCTACCTTGAAAAACCAAGAAAAAAAAAAAAAACTAAAAAGGATGGATTTTCCCATCCTCTATCTGTGACAGAATGTAAACGAAGGGTATGTAAGAATTTCTGACCAGTGCTCTACTTAGGCTTTGGCATTCCCTTTTTATTACAAGACCTGTTAGAAGAGAATCTGTGGTCCAAGAATGGCCACATAATCCCAAGAATATTGGCAAGGCAATGCTTACTTCTGCAGCAGGTGTATGGCCACAGAGTCCAGACAGGCAGCACACCCAGCAGACCTCCTGCTAGGTTTTTATTTCCTAATGTGAGGGGCCGCCTGTGTGTCATTCTGATCTGTCAGAACTCAATCTCACACTCTTACACGATTGGTTAAAATAGAAAAATAACAGTTTCTAGGGGAAACCTAAAGGAATGGAAGATGTAGGGACCTTGTACCCAAAGTAGACGGAGGGTATATATAGTTCCTGGGGTTGTTGGCTCTTTTGGTCTCCAGCATGGCTGACTCGGAAGGGGGGGATTCCCACAGGATGGCATCCTTCCAGGGATGAATTCATATTTTTTGTTATTATTATTGTTGTTGGTTTTTCGAGGTAGGGTCTCACTTTAGCTCAGACTGACCTGGAATTCACTCTGTAGTCTCAGGCTGGCCTTGAACTCGTGGCAATCCTCCTACCTCTGCCTCCCGAGTGCTGGGATTAAAGGCGTGTGCCACCATGCCTGGCTGAGTTCACATTAAAAAAAAAGCATTTTAAAATTAATTTTGTTTATTTATGAGAGGGAGGAGAGAGAGAGAGAGAGAGAGGGAATGGGCATACTAGATCTTTCAGCTACTGCCAATGAACTCCAGATGCATGAACTACCTTGTACATCTGGCTTACATGGCTACTGGTGAATCAAACCTGGGTCCTTATGCTTTGCAGGCAAGTGCCTTAATGACTGTTGATTGACTTGAATTTAAAGTTCTTTATCTGTACATAATTAATAATAAACACATTCTGCAAAGTGACCATTTTTTTTTTAATTCTTGGATTTGATAGTCTTGATTTGACCTCTTTGAAAATACCCTGTAGTTCTGCTCTTTTGTTTGCGTCTTTGACTGGGTTTGAGCAATCACTCGTGCACAGAAATTCCTACTGCCTCACTCAATGACACGCTCTCTTTTGCATACAAATGCTGTCTCTAACTTTTGGGGGCTGTCATCAAATGTGCATGCTCCATGATCTATAAATATGAAGACTCTGCTCATCCAGAGTTCAGTGTTTAAATAAAATATATAACAAAGTTAATGTGACACATATTTAATGGTGTGCATAATTGTTATTGGGCCGCATGGTGATTGGGAATAAATGGTAAGCTATTCATGTCACAGCAGTGGGAAATATATCGACAGAGTTGGAGCCAGCATTGTTATATTCCGCAGTGGGAAGAAGTCAGGAGAGAAGAGAAGAGAAAAGAGAGGAGTTTTCAAACCTTTGGTTTAACAAATGCAGACGGAACAACTTTCCCCTTTCTCTCTCTCTCTCTTTGTTCTCACCTAAGGAACAGTATCCAGCTCTCTGTGGGTCTTTGCTAAATTTATTTACCAGGTTTTAGATGGACTTTTCTGTTAGTCACTTTGCTTGTAGCTGTGACCAAATACCTAACAAAAACAACTTAAGGAAGGAAGGGTTTCTTTGGGGTTACACTTTGAGGTTCCTGTCCATCCTGGTAGGAGAGGCTTGGCACCTTGGAGCCTGAAGTTGCTGTTCACTTTCAGTCCACAGTGAGGAAGCCGAGAGCAAATGCTGGCGCTCTGTTTTCATACAGTTCTGGACCCCAGTGCATGGAAGGGTGCGAGTCCTCCCACCTTAATTAACCCAGTCTAGAAAAGCTCTCCCGGACACATTCAAAGTTGTGCTTAACCATCATGTGTATAGCGTTATGAATTACGTTCTTTTTTTATTATTTATTTTTTTATTGATAACTCCCTTAATTGTAGATAATATCCCATGGTACTTCCCTCCCTCCCCCACTTTCCCCTTTGAAACTTCACTCTCCATCTTATCCCCTCCTCCTCTCAATCAGTCTCTCTTCTCAGTTTGATGTCATCATCTTTTCCTCCTATTATGATGGTCTTGTGTAGGTAGTGTCAGGCACTATGAGGTCATGCATATCCAGGCCATTTTGTGTCTGGAGGAGCACGTTGTAAGGAGTGCTACCCTTCCTTTGGCGAATCTATGTTCTTTTGTGGGTTGTCTGTGGGTTGTGCAGGCACACGTGCGCGCATGTGTGTGTGGTGTGTATGTGTGTGTGTGTGTGTGTAGCTTCATGTACCCCATGTGCATGCATGCAGAAGCCAAAGGAAGACACTGGGGTCTCTCTTACACTGTTCTGCTGTCCTATGTCCCTGAGAGACACTCTGTCACGGAACCTGGAGCTCCCCCGTTTTGGTTAGATCAGCTGATCAGGGAGCCCTAGCGGTCCTCCAGTGTCTGTTCCCCTCCATGCTGAGTTTACAGGCATGCAAGGTCGCCCCAGTCTTGTTGTGACATGGGTGCTGGGGATAGAACTCCGGTCCTTGTGTTTGCACATCATCACTCTGACCCGCTGGGCCAACTCCCCAGTCCATGAGACTACTTTCTGATTAGGCCTCACATCTTCCGGGGGTGACCAGGAAAACCTTAGAAATAGTGACTTTTTTTTTTTTTTTCATATCCAGAGCTAGATCTTAGACCCCAAAGAAGCCTGCCCTTTCCTAATACTGGCTGCCTGGGTAAGTTGGTCAAGTGGATGGGAAAAACATTCCTTGAGTACATATAAGTCTCAGGGAAGCGTGATCAACTGGAACTTCCGTGTTCCCCATGTATATATATAGCAGGCTGTATGGATGCCACTTCAAATCCAAATCACTTCCACGATGTGCTTGACCCTGGCTTTGTAGCCCTGGAGGTGAGAAGTAGATGCCGGGTCAGCATGCTTGAGGTCAGAATGGCTTCACTTTTCATCTTTGTGGGCTTCTCAAGCCAATGTTCACTTTAGACTTATTTGCTGCGAATATACTTTCTAACCAATAAAGCGATATGGAATCTATTTTCTCTCAAAAATGTCATAGGTGCTTTTTAAGATTTTGCCCGAGTTGTTGGATGAAACCCTCAATGAGACCAAGCTTTTTGGGAGACGAAGGACCTTACTCTGCCCTGTGTCCTGTCTTCAATCTAATGGTCTGTGGTTGCCCCTGTCAGTACTGTCGCATCCCTGCCTCGGCATCAAGATAGTTCAATTCTCAAATTCTCTTCTGGCTGTTTGTCACGGATATGTGCTGCCCACAAGTCCTCAAGGATCTCATCTGGATGCTTTGATGCAGCAAATTTGTAGATTATTATTTTTTTCTCTCAGACGTGGCAGGAAAATGCAGCTTATTTGATATTCAGTCAGCATCTGCCACGTCTTCGGGGAGCTCAACTTTGTATGATGCAACCACTTGACTGGCACTTTTAGACAATATGCAATATCCTTTTTTTTTTGAAATGCCTCATCTTTCTACATGGCTTTTGTCTAATGGGACATGGGTGTGTTGGGAGGGATAGTGTGCCCTGACAGTGGAGGGTATCTGCCGAGTGTGGATCCACACAACGAGTCATGGGCAGTAAACAGTAAATCTTTACAATACACATAGAAATGAAACAACGATCTAAATATATGGATGCTCTCAGCTATCTTTCAGCTACCATCTTCCATCACATCTCTCTGTCCCTCTGTATGTTTATCATATTTCCCCATGGTGCGTTGAATTGCTTATAAAGCACCTTAGCAATGTCTTGGCTGGCTCACTGCCTGGCTTTGTGCCCTCTGAGGACTAGCAGTCTGACTTCCGGGTGTTCCCCATCTGTGCACTGCCATTACCTAAAGCTGGTATATCCTGACCCATTTTCTTTCTTAATTTGATTAGAATCGAGTCACTTTTCTGCTGTCCTCCTTCCACCCTGGTGCTCATTGTTTTATTTAATTATTTCTGTTGTTCTTCTTGGCTGTTTTTTTTTTTTTGCCTGTGTATGATGTGATGCGGTGTGTGTGTGTGTGTGTGTGTGTGTGTGTGTGTGTGTGTGTGTGTGGTGTATGCATGCGTATGTGCCCTTGTAAGCATCCCGTGTGTTCGCCTGCGACTTGGAGATAGGGCTTATCTGCAGTGATCGGTGCAGACCATCGGCTGTCCCGCTCTGTCGCTCCTCTGCCCATTGTCATTTTGATCTTCAGTCTCTTTGCTGACACCCTAGCTTGTTGTTGGTCAAGAGTCCAAGTGATTCTCTGGTCTCTGCTTCCGTGCCCAGGTGTGCTCGTTGGTTTTGTTTATCACTTTATTTCCACCTGTCCCTGCACTCCATACTCAGATCCCTACAAATAAATCAAGCAACTAGTTCCCTTTTCATTCATGATTTACTTAGCACCATGACTCTTTTCTCTTTTGGGGCAGCCAGTGAACTGAAACCTAAGCATTTGGCCCTTGGTTTGGTAAAGGATTTAGGACACATTAATTTCCTTCTTATCTATTGCCTTATCACATGAGACTCGTTTAAATGTGTGAATTGAACAAAACAAAACAAAACAAAACAATTCTCTATCCAATCCTACTGCAATTGTCAATATATTCGCCCCACTTCCAGCAAGGAGGCAAGTAGACACTTCAGACTGTAGAGAGAGAAAGTCAAGTTCACAGACAAGGGACGACAATGCTTGAAGGTTGTCAAGGCTAGCAGTTAAGTACACAGGGTTCAAGAGTGAATATAATGGAAGTCTCTGCTTCCTGGAGGTTAGAGATAGCCTAGTGAGGGAGGCAGATGATATAAAACGTAAGTACACAATGCTGATCATGGTGAATGTTTTGAAAGCAGCTAGAGAGAGGATGTCTGGAGTTGAGTCATGAGAAATTGCTTAGTCAGGAGCTAGCAGGTCTCTGAGAACACACCAGAGGCTAATGGATGGGAAGATGTTAGAGAACAGGGAGCTATGTAGTGTGGGTTCCAGTTGTGAGGGGACAGGAAGACCTACGGTGTCTTCAGCCCCATCCAGAGAAAAAGCCCATCACATCACCACCCACACGTTGTTGTGCTCTACTTCCCTGGCACCTTTATGAATGAAAGCTCTGGTGCTCTTCTCTCCCTTAGACCTCATTGTTTACTTCTTGCTACTTCATTCCCTCTGGAATGGGCATACAGGCCCCTCTGCTGTTCTCAAGCACGTCCGAAAAGTATTCACTTCAAGGCCTTTGTGTATGTCAAAGACGCCTCTTGCACCAGGTAGCTAAAAGGGTTATTTTTTGCATTTTCTTTCTTCTTTTTTAAAAATTATTATTTTATTTATTTTTGGAGAGAGACGGAGGGAGAGGGAGACAGAGAAGGAGAGGAAGACAGATAGAGATGGGCACACCAGCAGTCTCTCAGCTGCTATGCACGAAATCCAGGTTTGTGCGCCCCCTTGTGGTCAAGTGCGGCATTGCGCCCGTGCATCACTTTGCATCTGGCTAAACTTGGGACCTGGAGATTGGAACCAGGTTCTTATGCTTAGCAGGCAGGTACCTTAACTGCTAAGCCATCTCTCCAGCCCTCCTTTGTTCTTTTGTTTTTACTCAGAATGCAACCTCTTTTTAACAGCTACCTTCTCTAAACGATGATTTCTCCTGCTCTCCCATTTTTGTCAGTCTTCTCTATTTTTAGGTTCTTTCCCCGTAGCATTCATTGTTATCTACCGTACTGTGTCTTATGCGTGCGCCTCACTCATTGCCTGCCCTCCGTGAAACGTAAAGGACGACGTTGTGAGGGTTGGAGGTTTTTTCAATTGTACTCAAAGTCTAGCTTTGAAGGAAAGGCTGCGGTGATGGCTCGGTTGGTAAAGTACTTGCTTCATAAGCATGAGGACCTGTGTTTGATTCCCCAGAAGCCATGTCAATCAAAGAATGGCGCATGCTTGTAACCACAACACTGGAAAGGCGGAAACAGGGACCCCTCTGGGGATTGTGAGCCAGCCAGTCTAGCCTTCTTGGGGAGTTCCAGACCAATGAGATACTTTGTTGCTAAAAAGGTAGAGTGCCTGAAAAATGACATCCAAGGTTGCCCTCTGGCCTCCAATATAACATACACACAAAATATTCTAGCTTTTCAATTAAAAATAGTACCTGGCATATAGCAGACATTCAGTAAATGTTTATTGAATGAATAATGAATGGTCGATGCATCTGTTTTACTTTTGGTCCAGTTGACTTCTTCCCTGACTCAAGTTATTTATTCTAGGTCAGTGCATGTGCCTGTTTTCATGGCTTAGCCCACTGGGTGTCATCCCAGTCTCTCGGCTTCACGTTCTCTGGCAGTGTGGAGCATCTCCTGGAGTTTTTTTTTTTTTAAACGTGTGTGTGTGTGTGTGTGTGTGTGTATGTTCATAACGTGGGTGTTCATGCATATGTGTGTGTGTGTGTGTGTGTGTGTGTGTGTGTGTGTGTGTGCATAGATGCGCACATGTAGAGGCCAGAAGTTGATACCAGATGTCTTTCTCAATTCATCTCCACTTATTATTATTATTTTTTTTGAGGTAGGGTCTCACTCTAGCCCAGGCTGACCTGGAATTCACTATGTTGTCTCAGGGTGGCCTCAAACTCACGGCGATCCTCCTACCTCTGCCTCCTGAGTGCTGGGATAAAAGGCGTGTGCCACCACGCCTGCTTCATCTCCACTTAATTTTTTGAGACAGTGTCTCACTAAACCTAGCTCACTTGTTTGGCTAAACTAGTTAGCCAGAAAGCCCTAAGGATAGCTCTGCCCAGTAGTGGATCACAAGTATGTGTTGCAGTGGCTGGCTTTTACATGGATGCTGGGAATCCAAAGTCAGGTGCCCATGCTTGCATGGCCAAAATGTTTCTATTGAGCCATATCCCCACCCACTCTCCTGGCATTTTTTTTTTTTTTTCGAGGTAGGTCTCACTCTGGCCCAAGCTGTCCTGGAATTAACTATGTAGTCTCAGGGTGGCCTCATGGTGATCCTCCTACCTCTCCCTCCCGAGTGCTGGGATTAAAGGCATGCTCCACCACACCCGGCTTCTTCTGGCATTTTTGATAATGATTTAAATTTTGGGTTTTTTCCCCCTTCATGTCCTTAGGGATTATTTGATAGCTACTTATTATGGACCGGGTATTATTTTGGGCCTTGGGGAATATAGTAGCAAACCCAAACATGAGGCAACAACAAATGTCTTATCTTTTTGGTCCTTAGATCTTAAACCCTATCTTTCCAGGAGTTCTTTGTTGTAACAATACACCCTGGTATTCTTTTTTGTTTGCCCATCATGGTGCAGTAGGCATGGTTGTGCTAGCCTGTTAGCTTGTCCATCTGTTGAAGTCTCCATGACAACCACGCTGGATCATCATGCGGGAACAAGAAATAAAATAAAAGTGGAGCTGGGCGTGGTGGTGCAAGCCTTTAATCCCAGCACTTGGGAGGCAGGGGTAGGAGGATTGCTGTGAGTTCGAGGCCACCCTGAGACTACATAGTGAATTCCAGGTCAGCCTTAGCTAGAGTGAAACCCTACTTCAAAAAAAATAAATAAATAAAAATAAAAGTGGAGTTTGCATCATGTGCTTCTTCTAGAAGGATGAAGAGCTGCCTCTCTGTTGATGGGTAAGCACAAGCTGGCCATCCCATTTACCACCATGTTTAATTTCCTCATTACATGACAAGGAGGATTATTTCCTTTGAAATTTGTTCTTGGCAAATTAGAACAGCCACTGAGGAAGGAAGCTACATCTGTGTGGGCAATAAAGAGCAATGAAGCATGGGTGTTCTGATTCCTGGAAGCACGTGGTTTTATAGAGGGAGGTTACTCACACGTGGACATGCTCTTAGAAACACGTGCAATCAACACTCGAAACAACACACTTCCGTGTGGGAAAATGCCCCCCAAAAGCTAACTGAGCTCATCGATAAGGAAATCTGACAGTTGCCCAGAGCTGCCAATAATACCTTTCTATAGGGGATACTCATGCATCACAACAAATACTAGAAAAGAAATTGGGAACATGGTATGATATGTGTTCCAGGTGTTGAAAAATTGCTAAAGGTTGGGATAATTAATTTTTACTAGTACATCAGAGTTGAGAAAGGATTAGAAACTTTATATAGTATTTAGTTACCTAATTCATTACATTTTAATGAAATGTACAGTGTTTCCCCGAGATAACTGAATCTTAATGACTAATGCCATTTTATATTTTATATTTTTATATTACACCACATATAAATGCCAGGTAGTTTCCATAATGATGCTACATTACAATATGATTATAAATGGAGAATCTCAGACCATTTTTTTTTTTTTTTTTGGAGAGAGACACAGAGAGAGACAGAGAGAGAGAGAGAGAGGGAGAGGGAGACAGATAGAGATGGGCGCACCAGCAGTCTCTCAGCTGCTGTGAACGAAATCCAGAAGTGTGCGCCCCCTTGTGGTCAAGTCCGGCATTGCGCCCTTGTGTCACTTTTGCATCTGGCTAAACGTGGGACTTGGAGATTGGAAAGGCTGGAGATTGGAACCAGTGTTCTTAGGCTTAGGAGGCAGGCGCCTTAACTGCTAAGCCATCTCACCAGCCCAATCTCAGACCTTTTTAGGTCTGTCTGACACAAATGAATGCTACCACACTGGCTATGACAGCATTGGAACTTCCAGTACTTTCTGGACTAAGAAAGGATGTTATTCACACTGAATTTTCCTCTAGGGATTCAGCATGCCAGGCACGGAACTTCAGACATAAAGGTTCCCAGTACAAGAAGTGTTGTGGAATTGGAACTCTGGCAGGAATTAGATCTCCATAATGATCCAGGAGAACCGCAGGCTTGTGAACCCCAAACTTTGAACCCTTGCCTAAATTATCAAAGAACTGAAAAATGCAGACTCAGAGAAAAGCAAGTAATAGCACATTTGCCGATGGTAGGGTGAAAACCGCAGAGAAGGAAAATCATCAGAGCTAAAAGATATCCCTTGCCCCTTCCCAGCCCTGGGAGGGGAAACCAGGCAAACTTCTGGTGAGGAGGCTCCGTTCCAGTCCTTTTGAAAATTTCATCAAATTAGAATGAACCTCATTGCCAAGCTCAGGTGTGTAGGAAAGACCCCAATTGGCTGATGAGCCATCTTGGAGGAACTGCTGGATTCCGGCTGTGGTTGGTGTTGGCTCCTGATGAAGATACTCACATTGGGGCTGCAGAGATGGCTCCGTGGTTAAAGACACTTGTTAGCAAAGCCTGATGGCCAGGTTTGATTCTCCAGTACCCGTGCAAAAGCCAGTACCCACCCACAAAGTGGCACATGCACCTGGAGCTTGTTGGCAGTAGTAAAAAGCCCTAGCATGCCCATTTCCTCTCTATCATTCTCTCTCTCTCTCCCCCCTTCTCTCTCTTTTTTCCATGTAACTAAATAAATAAAATATTCTTTTAAAAAGATAGGTATGTTGGCATTCCCTCTAGTATCAAACACTGCCTTTTCTAAGAGATGGCCCATCCTCTCACCTGGAACTGCTTCCTCTGACTACTTCTCTCCTAAGCACACAGGAGGTGGCAGCTAATGCACAAATCCTCATCCACTAAATGATGCTGGTCTACCTGTCTCAGAAGGTACTAGTGTGACCTTTGTTCTGTGCCATCTGCCTGACGAAGCATTACTGTGAATTGAGCTTTTGATCAGTAGTTGATGCCAGGAACTGAATTACGTTTTGCCCATCAAATATAAGTGTGTAGCCAATTTTTCTCTTACCATCTTATATCATTGATTTTTTTTTTTAAATCTCAGTTGCAGCTTTTGTTTTTTTGCTCTATGAATGCTGCATTAAAGTTTTCTTTATTAAAATGCAATCATCTTCAAATAGTTGGTGAGTTGATAATTGCAGTGTGCATTCGAATATTTTTATTTGGTGTTCCTGAAATGTTTAATTATTATGTTGCATCATTCAATAATAAATTTAGTCTTGGGCTGGGGAAATGGCTTAGCAGTGAAGGCATTTGCCTGCAAAGCCTAAGGACTCCAGTTTGATTCCCCAGGACCCGCGTAAGCCAGATGCACAAGGGGGGAGCTTATGTGTCTGGAGTTCATTTGCAGTGGCTGGAAGTCCTGGTGTGCCCATTCTCTTTCTCTCTCAAATAAATAAATAAATAAATATTTTTAAAAACGAAATTTAGTCTTATACATGTTAGATATAGAGTTCCTTATTTAATGAGTGTTTCCTTTTCCTCCCTTTTATGGCAATTTATTGTTTACTATTTCAACACCTAGTCTAAGAGAAGAGAAAAGCTAAAGATACTTAGTGCAGTGATTTAAAAATTCCTAATATTTTTGAATTCTAATGTATTATATTGCAGGATAAACTATTTTTCAGACTAATAAAGACATGGTAAAAATTTTCTTGTGGGTCTGGAGAGATAGCTTAGAGGTTAAGGTGCTTGCCTGCAAATCCTAACAACTTGGGTTCGAGTCCCCAGTACCCATGTAAAGCCAGATACACAATGTGGCTCATGCATATGAAGTTTGCAGTAGCTAGAGGCCCTGGCCTGCCCATTCTCGCTCTAGTTGCCTCTTTCTCTCTTTCTGTTTCTCTTAATCATAAGTAACTAAGTAAATAAATAAATAATTTTTTTAAAAAAGTTTATTGTGTTTTTTTCTCTAAATTTACTTTTTCGCATGCATATGTGTGTGTGGTGTGCATACATATGTGGAGACGGAGGTTGACATCAGGCATGTATCTCAATCACTCTCCACATTATTTATGGAGGCAGGGTCTCTCAGTTGAACCCAGAACTTGCTGACTGGGATAGTTTCCCCTGAGAATCCCCTGCCTCTACCTACCCAATGCTGGGATTACAGGCAGACTGTGCAACCTTCCTGGCATTTATGTGGGTGCTGGGGATCCTAACTCAGGTCCTTATGGCCGCCACAAGCCCTTTATCCACTTAGCCATCTCCCTGGTCCCTAAAGTTACTTTTATTAAATCTTTTTGAACCTGTGTTTTTATAGGCAAGTAATCAAATATTTAGAGATGATCTAAACAAGCAGAGTGCCTATCAGAGGAAGTGCTCAATTCAATAACCATTGAATTATTTAGCAAGGCAATTTGATATGTCGGTTTTCACTGCACACACCATCTTACAGAGTGTTAAACTGGTCTTCATCTGTCCTTTTTCACAGATCACTAGAGATTAACTCCCGATTTTTAAATCATGTATGTGCGCTGTGTTCATACAGAAACACTCTGTCTGAGGTTGTGTGTGAGGTAAAAGTTGTTCTTGGTCACAATTCTAACCAGGAAAGTTTTTTATGTGAAGATCCTTCATAGAACTTCTGTGAATCAAAATGAGTAAACCGTCTTCAAAAGAAAATGTTATCATTAACATAAATCTATCTGCCTATAGTATCTGGACTTTTAAAATTATGTGGATACTTCTCTAATCTACCTTCAGAGCCATATATTTGAAAACACTGAAGTCATTAACTATTGTATTATCATTTGTACTTGTTTTGTGAATGTAAAATTTTCTTATGTTGTAAAAAATAATAATCTGGATTGAAAATATATATTGTTACAGGCTGTTTCAATTGTTTAAATTACTGATTTTTGTATGCATATATATTTAGATTTTCCTGACTAAGTAATTTTAAAATTTATAATAAATTGTGTTAATTTCTCCTAAAATAGTTGTTTTTACATAAAATCGTATTACGCATCTATCATGTAGAGGGCATTGGGCTGCTATGGGAACGGAGCACATCATCTTTGTTGTTCTGGGGAAATTGGATGGAAAAATTACAAACACCAAAGAAGGAAGGTGGCATGAGACTGAGGCAAGAGTCATTCAGATCCACCAATTGCACACAATGAAACTTACTGGGGGCTTGCTGACAGAGGCATGAGCAAGGGCAGCCTCAAGACCAGTGGATTAGAGGGAGAAAAACGTGATTTTCATTCTGACCCACCTCACACTAATACCTGTGATGTCAGACACTGCCTAACACTGTCAATGTCAGGGTCCAAGGGGTAATATTTTCTTAGCACTCTGTTTATTGTTTTCTAAAGCATTTTTGTTTATTTATTTATTTATTTATTTACTTATTAGAGAGAGAAGAGGGCGAAAGAATGGGCATGCCAGGGCCTCTAGCCACTGCAAATGAGCTCCAGATGCATGCACTAACTTGTGCATCTGGCTTACGCTTACATGGGTGCTGGGGAATCGAACCTGGGTCCTTAGGCTTCTCAGACAATCACCTTAACCACCAAGCAGTCTCTCCAGCCTTGTTTTGTTTATTCTTGGTATCTGGGAAGTGGTGCAGGGAAAACATATCAGGATGGATCTGAGGCAAACATGGTGCACTCAGGTCAAATTGGATCCCTACCCTTGCCTTCAGGGAGTTTGCAGAAGTTGAAGAGCAAGTTAAGAACAAAATGTGATAAATACATTATGTTCAGAGGGTGGGGACCCGTAGGTACACTAAAAGGCTTCAAAAACAGTAAAAAGAGTGAATTAACGTTTCTGTGCTGGGTTAGGGCTCGAGATATCTGAGGCCCACTTCTGCTTCCAAATGTGTGTGTGTATGTGTGTTCTTTTTCCAGATATGGCTGAGGTGGAGAAATGAAGTAGCTTAACACAACGTGGAGTTTCCCAATATCAAAATCTATAAAAGGGGGGAAAAGTTACTATTTATCAAACTCAAAAAACTTTTGTTCTGCAAAAAGCAACTGTGAAGAGAATGACAAGACAATTTTTTTAACTGGGAGAAAAGATTCGCAGATCACATTATCTCACTGAGGGTCTTTCATCCATAAGAGACAACTAGCTTGAAAAAGGCCAGCATCAAGAAAGAACCGTTGGGCTGGAGAGATGGCTTAGTGGTTAAGGCGCCTGCCTGCTAAGCCTAAGAACGCTGGTTCCAATCTCCAGGTCCCACGTTTAGCCAGATGCAGTGACGCAAGGGTGCAATGCTTCACTTGCCCACAAGGGGGCGCACACATCTGGATTTCGTTCACAGCAGCTGAGAGACTGCTGGCGCGCCCATCTCTGTCTCCCTCTCCCTCTCTGTCTCTCTCTGTGTCTCTCTCCAAAAAATGAATAAAAAATAATAATTTTTTTTTTTTAAAAAAAGAAAGAACCGTTTAAACGAAGAGCACAAGGCGTGCTTTGTCAAAGAACACACACAGGGCAAAGGACACAGGAAAACATGCTCCATCTCATCAATCATGCAGAGCAATAGAAATTAAAAAATAGCTACTACTACAAACTCATGAAGCTATCATGCCAAACAAAACCCAAAACACCCTCTACACACACACACACACACACACACACACACACACACACACACCATATCCAAAACTTAAAAGCAGAAAGTAAACAAACAAACAAATACAGAGAGAGCAACATTGTGTACCAATGGGTAAATAGAAATGCTAGAACTTTCCTACCTTGCTGGCGGGATTGCAGAATCATACAACTTTGGAGTTCGGCTTCTCTAATGTTGAATGTACATTTATTGCACGACTGGGCAACCTTTGTTTTTCCAAAAGAATGAAAACTTCTATTTACATAAAAAGCCTCTTCACAAATGCCAGTAGTATTGATTGATAATCTCAAGAAGATGAAGACTATAGCCAAATGTCCTTGAAGCAGTCAATGAAGGAATCAATTTGATACTTCCAGATCACGTGACAGTGCCGGGCTACAGAAATACATGACTGATAAATTCAGCTGCACGACTGCATCCCAAGTGCATCTGACCAAGTGAAAGGCACCAGCCTCAAAAGCTTTATGATGTATGACTTCATTTATATGATATTCTAGGAAAGACAAAATGACAAGGTCAGAGACTCAGCACAGGGGATGGGCAGGGTGTTGACTGGAGAGGCAGCACTAGGGTGCTGGAGCTGTTGTGTATCACAGCTGTGGGAGTGAATATGATTATGTTTTTGTCAACATCATAGAAAGAAGCCAGGCATGGTGGCACTTGCCTTTAATCCCAGCACTCAGGATGCAGAGGTAGGAGGATTGCTGTGAGTTCAAGGCCAGCCTGGGAATTCAGTGTGAGTTCCAGGTCAGCCTGGTCTAGAGTGAGACTCTACCTCAAAAAAAAAAAAAAAAAAAAAAAAAAAAAAGAATGGTCTATGACAGAGAATGACTATTTTGCTGTGCATATATTTTAAAAATGAAAAACTAGAGGTTCTATATTCCCATATCTTGCCAAAATTATTCATGAGTAGATAAAAATAAACTCATCCTCAGTATAATGAGTGTAAGGTTTGGGAGTGACTATGACCACGCAAACCACTCGGAGGCAAAGATGAAAGCTTTTATTCAGGAAAAGCACGAGCTGCCAGGCTGACTCACAAGAGCGGAGCACAGCCAACCTGAGTTTCTCAGGGAGTGGGCCTTATAGGCTTCTTCAGTTGGGGGAAGGTGAGGAAGGGAAAAGAACTCCTTTGTTCTTTACCTTAGCCATTTCAAATAGCTAGGGTGTGAGACCAGAACAGTGACCAGGCGACTCCTGTCATAAGAGGGCAGGAAACCATGACCTGGGGCATTGTTAGGCAAGGAGGGGATAAGGACTGGGTGGTTTCTTGAGCAATGTGGATAGTCCACTTCCCCATGCCTTTGTCACCATTCTGTGTCCTTGGTGACTCCATTTTGGGAGCCTGTCCTGACCTAGCAATGAGCATAGTGAGTAAGCAAGCATATAAATGATAGATATAGCTAACTGTTTACAATGCTAAATCCATAAAGCTAGGTCACATGTCTGAAGTTTAAAAAGATGAACAGGGGGCTGGAGAGATGGCTTAGTGGTTAAGGTGCTTGCCTGCAAAGCCTAAGGACTCATGTTCCACTCTCCAGGTTCCACATAAGCCAGACGCATAAGGTAGCACAAGTGTGCAAGGTCACACATGCGCTCAACGTGATGTATGTGTCTGAAGTTCTGTTGCAGTGGCTGGAGGCCCTGGCATGCCAATTCTCTCTCTCTTGATCTCTCTTTCTCTCAGTATAAAACAGGATGAGGGGGCTGGAGAGATGGCTAACTTGTTAAGGCACTTGTCTGTGAAGCCTAAGGACCCAAGTCTGATTCCCCAGTACCATGTAAGCCAGCTGCACAAGGTAGTGCATGTGTCTGGAGTTCATTTGCAGTTGCTATAGGCCCTGGCGTGCCCATTTTTGACCTCTCTCTGTCCCCCTCCCTCTCTCTCCCTCTCTCTTTCTCTCTCTCCCCCTCTCTCTGCTTGCAAATGAATAAACAACAAAGGATGACCAGAGAAAATGAAAAAAAATTTTAATACATAAAATTCCCTATAAGCCTCTTTATTCAGATTGCGCCTCTTCAAAATGACACCATATCTAGTGGCTTATAAATCACCCACTTTTTTCTCACGTTTCTGAGGACTGGAAATACAAGATCCAGAGTCCCCATATCCTTTCATGTTTTTTGTTTGTTTGGTTGGTTTTTGAGGTAGGGTTTCACTGTAGCCCAGGCTGACCTGGAATTCACTTTGTAATCTCAGGATGGCCTCGAACTTGCCCAGGGAAACAGAAATACTGTTTTCCATGCACATGAAGATAAAATAAACTCTTCCCTTGGTGTCCATGGGAGATTTTTCCCAGGACCTCCAAAGATACACACACACACACACACACACACACACACACACACACACACACACATATATATTCAGTTTCCCTCTATAGAGAGAATATTTGCATTTAAATTATGCCCATCTTCCTGTGTACTTTACATGATCTCTTGGATACTTATAATACCTAATGCAATGCAAATGCTATGTAAATAGCCCTTATTCTATATTGTTTGGGGAAGTAAGCTTTGTTCATTCTATTTTTCTCACATATTTACATATTTTTAGTTAGAAGTTAATTGAATCTATGAAAGCGAAGTCACGGGATATGGAGGGTCAAGTGTAGTTCTGCTCTAAGAGCTCAGAGAGGTAACCTTTCTGTCGAGAACTTTGAGAGGACACGTGGAATTCAACAGGACAGGAGGGGTGAGCAAGGAGGCTTGTGGGAAATGGAGCCACGCAGGAGCAGGGAAGAGTGGACTGTGGGTGAAGCAGTGCTCTGTGGGTAAAGCCTCCTTCTCTGTTAAGGCATTCGGAGTTCACTCTGCAAACTATGGCATCCTTTCCAAGCATACTTGAGTAGGCTGCTGCTGGAGAAGAATGCAGACATCCATCAGGCAGGGATGACAGACAGTGAGCCAGCGCATCGCCTGTGACAAGTGGTCCAAACCCCAGCTTACCCAGGAGAAGAGGCGCTCTGGAGTTAAGACTGACCACATGAATATGAGCTCTGAGAGTGAAGATCTTTGCAGAAGGTTACGAAAAATGAGCTCCCCTTGCTTACAGTGCCTCAATTGGCTTATTCCTGTTTCTTTTGATACAAAGGCTTAATTTTGTATTTGATAGTTATATGCTTTGGGACAGTAATAACAGCTATTCTTCCTCTACTCCTCCCCTGTTCTGTATACGCTATTTGAATTCACCACTTCTTCCCCTCAGGGGACAGTAAGTGGATGGGCCGCAAGCAGCTCTCCGGACTCACAGTTCCAATCCTTGACATATATATTTCCCAAGTATGCTTAACTAAGGTAAAAATTTCAACAAATGGTAAATTTCAACATAAGCACAGAGATTATTTTTGTGCACTCTGCCCCATTTTACCCTTGCTGAGTTGGTCTTAGAATATCAATAAATGCTTTTAGGGTCAGGGATACGAGCATTCTAATCTGGGCATGACCGCAAGCTAAGACAATTTATTATTTTAAAGGACCTTTTTCATATAAACAAAAGCCCAGAGGTATTTGAGAGTGTAAAATTTCGGCAAGGTCATCTGATATATTCTTATGAATGCATGCCTTGAGGTCTTTTTTCTGAACATAGTTCACCCATTTGGGATAAACGTTCTTAAAATACAATGATTTTACATCAAATAAATTCTGACATGCCTTTTAAAGGTCATTTGACACAAAGCTAGAATATTAACAGGAGGATTGGTTTGATGTATGTGCATTTAGCAAAACATCACATCCAAAACCACTATTTTTATTTCACAATATAAATCTCAAGTATGAAAAAAAGATCATATAAATTTATTTTGAGTCTCTTTGGTTCCTGTTGTACCTCAACGTGTATGATAGAGGCACACAAGCTCTTTACATATGCTCCTTGTAAAAAGTTTTCCATATTTGATTTTTTCCCTATAACTAAGCAGAAACAAACATCTGAAGTGATACAACATATTTTCTCAAGTCATTATTTACCTATGTAAATTTAATGTTTCTTTTCCCCTTTTTTCTGAACTCTGCTTCATAAGTGATAAAGGAAACACAAGACTAAGAATTCGGTGTGGGAAGACAAAATTCGAGAGGAAACACAGTTCTTATTATTGAGATAAACGATGGATTTACGGAGGTAGATGCAGCCATTTTTCTAATGCATATTTTTGTTCCACATCAAAGCACAGATATGCTCCTGTGTGTGGGCGATGGGGTTTACATTATGACAAGAGAGATTTCTTCCTGAGTACTGAACATCAGACCATAAGTGGCATCATGCTATAGAGCTAGACACATAGCTGGCTTATCGAAAGAGGTTTTACTGTGTCTTCATATCTTACCAAGAGTAACCTCTTAATTTCTAAACCCCAAAGAACAATCCTAATTTTTTTCCAGTTCAGAAGAACCTTTTGGCTAAAATGGAATTTAAATTCTACTATATTTTATAATTCTGTTCATTTTGTGAGTGTATATGTTGGGAGCTGCCCAGTTAACAAGAATTAATGTTCAGAAGCTTCTTCATTTTCCTTTCTTTTCTTATTTTTTTCCCCTTTTTTGGTTTTTCGAGGTAGGGTCTCACTCTAGCTCAGGCTGACCTGGAATTCACTATGTAGTCTCAGGGTGGCCTCGAATTCACTGCGATCCTCCTACCTCTGCCTCCCGAGTGCTGGGATTAAAGGCGTGTGCCACCACGCCCGGCTTAGCTTTTTCATTAAAAAAATATATTTAATTTATTTATTTGGGGGGGGTGAAGAGGCAGAAAGAGAATGGGTGCTAAGAAAAATACTATTTTATAGTGGTAAGAGACCCTGGTGTGACCACCCTCCACAAATATATATTTAAAATAGAATAACTTCTTTAAAGAAAAACTCATCCTTGTTTTTCTTTTTTAAACTTTATATGTATAATTTTTTATTGACAACTTCTATAATTATAGACAATAAACCATGATAATTCCCTCCCCTCCCTCACTTTCCCCTTCACAACTCCACTCTCCATCATATCCCCTCCCTCTCTCTATTAGTCTCTCTTTTAATTTGATGTCATCATCTTTTTCTACTATTATGAGGGTCATGTGAAGGACTGGCCAGATGCTGTGAGAGCATGGAGGTCAAGGACAATTTCTGTCTGGACAGTTGCACTGTAAGGAGTTGTACCCTTCTTTTGGCTCTTACATTCTTTCTGCCCCCTCTTCCTCAATGGACCCTGAGCCTTGGAGGGTATGATAGAGATGCTTCAGTGCTGGACACTCCTCTGTCCCTTCTTCTCAGCATTGTGTTGCCTTTTGGGTCATCCCAGTGGTCACAGTCATCTGAAAAAAGAAGCTTCTCTAACCAGAAGTGAGAGTAGCATTAATATATGAATATGAACATTAAGTGTAGTGTTTACAGGGCAGTTTGATGAGCATAATATATGCATTTAGCCAAACAAGAGCAGACTTTATAACCCCTAAGGTTCATGACCTCTCCTGCCATAGGCTTTTGATTAGTTTTCAGTACCAGGCATGTATTCCATCCCATAGAGTGGGCCTCCAGTATAATTAGAGAACAGTTGGTTTCCCTCAGAGCAAACATGCCACTATTGCACCCATTCGGTCATTTGGCCTGTCTGGCCAAACTTGAGGCTTCCAGTGTCTACTATTTTCATTTCTGATGACTTCTGTCTTCCATCGGGCTGCATGTGGTGCAGCTTTTTCCAGCTTATAGTTGACTGGTCTACAGGGAGAAGGTTTTGAGCTCAGCATGAGCTTGATTTCTCAGCGACCTTGCTGCGCAAGCCTGTGAAGTCTTTAGCATTCTTATCATCTGATTCTCATGGGAAACCAAGGGCCTTGGCAATAGCCTATAGTTTTTTGGAGGTGGGATTGTATTGTCTTGATTCTTTGTGTTTCTTGTAATATAATGTAGCATCTTTTGCATCCTGAGTTGATTTGATGCTTGGGTTTTCTGCCATCCATCTGCAGGTTTTGAGTTTGCCCACTCTTCAAGTATTCTAGTGGGCTGGGTGGAGGAATTTACTAGCAAAATTCTAAAAGTCAACTGAGCAATATACACATTCAATAAAAAGCAGCACACAGTATACAAGTGTGGGGATGGAAACAAACATAAATAGAAGGGTGTTATTTATTCTAATGCCCCAGGGTACTGATTAAGACAATACTGCCAACAAATAAACAAGTGTTCCCACATAGAAAGCACAGATAGAGTCCCATACATTTGGCCATCAGTACAGTCCCACTCAATGGCCACCGTCTTCGGTAATCCAGTCTCAGGTCACACTCCATCCTTTGGCTTCCCGCATGCAATGACTGAACATTACAGGTGTACACAGGCCCAGGGCACCTGCCCTAAGTGGGGACGGTTCTGAAGAGACAGTTTGGATTTGCAGCTAGAATTTTCACGGGCAGTTCCTCCCTCTGTCCAAGCTGTTACTGGCCCGTGCACATATATTATTTCCAAATGTTTTCCTAAGCATGTTCCCTGTAGTTTTTTAAAAAATAAATCTTTTATCAACAGTTATGCATGTGCAAAAATTTTTTTAATTATTTTTATTTACTTATTTTGAGAGAGAGAGAGAGAGAGAAAAAGAGACAAAGAGAAAGAGAGAGAGGGAGAGAGAGAGAGATTGGATGTGCCAGGGCCTCTGGCCTCTGCAAACAAACACCAGACACATGTGCCACCTTGTGCATCTGGCTAATGTGGGTCCTGCAGAATTGAACCTGGGTCGTTTGGCCTTGTACACAAGCACCTTAATTGCTAAGCCATCTCCCCAGCCCCAAAATGTATTTGGATCATAGTCCTCTCCTCTCCCTCTGTCTTTTCCCCGCCTCCTCGTGCTCCTTTTACTGAACCCTTCTCCCCTCTCTCTATACCCTCTGCTATCTTTCTATGATTATACTATATGAACAAATTGTGTGTTTGTCATAAGTCCCATCAGATTATATATTTATAACCTCTTTCCTCCTCCCCAATCCGCTGACAGCCCTCATCAATGGGATTATTGCATTCACTGTGGGGTGAAGGATGAATCAGTCAGTTTCTGTGGGCGGGGGAGACACAATGCTTCAGGATATGCCTTCCGATGCTGTGGCTCTTACAGACTTTCAGTCCCCCTCTTCCACAATGGCCCTTAATGGTAAGACCTCTGCAATCTCTGAATTTCTGCTTTGATGCATTATTTTTATTAGTTATGTATATACTGTGTATACAGCCATGATGGTACCATCATTAGCCTTCTCCTTGTCCTCCCCCCATGGGTATTGTGGGTCTTGCATTGTGGGGATAGCCATCAGTTATGTGGGAGAGGCAACGTCTCTGTGCATAATGACCCAACTTATGGCCTTAACAATCTTTCTGCCCCCTCTTCTGCAAATTTCCCTGAGCCATGTTGGGTTCATTTTAGGTCTACTTCAGTCATGAGGTCTTGGGAGTCTCTGTGTCTCTGGATCTCTGTTTTAGTAGGAGTTGAGTGTTCTTTGGGTCTATCTCCTTCGCC